>JAQFYC010001225.1:0-37618 GCA_034694165.1 Tomocerus mixtus | reverse complement strand
AATTATCATAACTCCATGCATACCTTAGATAAGTAAGTATATTTCCGGTTCTGTTAAATCCTGAATTAAGTTTTGAATATAATTTTTAAGGAAAAGACAACTGGATTTGGAGTAATGTTAAAGGAGGAATTGGTTTGGATTCAAGAGCTAAGGGATTTGGAGCCCAAAAATAAATGTAAAACGAATACTATCTGCTTCATTTAACCTGTCAATTGGTATGGGTAAATATTCATTTACGGAAACATTCAATTAAAAGGAAAATAATTTTATTTCTTCACCAGGGACACTTTCGGCCTTAATTTTAGTGATGGAATTGATTGGTTCTGCTGAATTTAAGTCCGAAATAATGTCTTCGCTGAGTGACTTACTAAAACTTGACCCCATGAGGCAGAACTACTACAAACACTTACGTAAGTTATGACTGTCGACCTTGTAACGTTGTAACTATTTAAAAAAATCAAATTGCTCTGGAAGGCAAGGATTTTAGTTGTGAATTTCGATAATTAGGGTCTAAATACATGAAGGAATGGAAACTAGCTGATCCCGACTTGCAAGAATAAGAGTTATACAGAGTCCAGGAGGTCATCGGTTACCAACTAAGCCTACTTTTGCTGTGATTACAAACTATATTTTTTCAACTATTCAATTGGACCGTTCCAATTTGGAATCTGGACTAATATCTTGTCGAGTATGGGGCGATCTATCATTTTTGAAGTTTGTGAAGTGTATTTTAAAGTAGATTACTATAAACACCAAGTAACATAAGGACTACTTGAGCTTCAAACGGTTGAAGTCCATGTTCAAACTACCTATTACTGTGTACAGTTTGTATTTTCAACACAATTTCCTATTTATAGTGAGTATATCAATATTTGAAAGAAAATATTACAAACTCTTATTGTGGCGAGGTGACTCATATTAAATATATGATCTTTTAAACAATGTATTTTTGTAAATAAGTTCAATTGGGTCTGCTTGCTATTCGCATATTTATTATGTTCATATTTTTCGACATTGCGTATCTAAGTATTCATAATGAATGAAGGAATAAATGCCCCACATGATCTAAAATGTTACCAATTGAGAACTGTTCACTGAACTGGACAATACACATTTTCAATCTTATTGTTGAAATAGAAATATATGTATTACCTAATAGTGTTACAATATTGCTTAATTGCCTGTAGACTAATCAATTGAGATGATAATCGTAACTTTAAACTAAAAATGAACTTTATATATGTGAATATTGACAGGACAGTTGCGAGATAAGCACATTTATTCATAACGCTTTCCTCATTAAAAAGTTGTACTCCTACTTTACTTTAACTACTTATAGAGTGTGGAGTTACATATTATGTGAGCATACTGCATGCATGGCTAAGTTTTCTGAATATTACTGGCAGAAGGCAGGCACCAATGTAATTTACATTATTACAAACAAAAGTCGAAGCTCCTTTCCCCAATAATAATAAATCAAATCTCGCTGATTATGTTAATACGTAAAAAGTGAAAGTTCTGTAATGTCATTTAGGTATAAATATGCTTTATACAGTTTTGATTCAAACGTCGAAATAAGGTAACAGTTAACTACACACGAATAGGTAAATAAAGGATCAATTATAATTATCTATTTCTGTTTGTATATTTACCTAAAGGTATTTGTCAGTCAATGTCATTAGTTTAGTACTTGTTTTGTTATGCTGCCCCCTGATCAGCACTTCGAGTTTTATCTACTCATATGTAATCAGTGATTTCCATTACCAACTGCTAATGATAAGTTAATTGCTCTCTACAATCAAACACTTGGCAATGGTATACCTAACGATTCAAGGATGATATAAAATAATGCTTGTAGATAGTCTAATATTTAGAAGTGTATGCGAATGCACGGTCCCAAAACGCATAATATTGCCCTGTCCGCATGCTTGTTTGAAAAGGTGTTAAAGGTCAGTTCATTCTGAATTACCTATTAGGAACTAGCAAAATATGTAATTTATTAAAAGAGTCACATAAATCTCTTACAGACCAACACGGATAAGCAATCAAAACCAAATGCGCATTGGTGGAGGTATAGCAATTCATGTGAACATATCTCTACTCTCCAAACTTACATTGCTGCATTAGATGTTACATAATATTACTAGCAACTATCAAGTTTTGAAACAATTATGTTTGATAATGCAATAATACCAGCAGACAACAAATATCTAATTTGCATTTTACATTTTCAGTAATCTATTTTATAATCGAAAAGGGATCGTTTCGTTATCTCACGTATACTACCTATACATAAGTAATAGGGTATACAGTATGTTTTTAAAGTAGCTCACTTTAGGGTATGAAATGACATTTTAAGTAAATTATAATGTAATGCACATTATGTAATGCATCCAGTTTCAAAAAATGCTCATTTTTCGAGTAGAAATGTTGCTTTAAGCTTTCACTATGACTTTCATAATAAGTAGTATTGCTAAATCAAATCAACAGAAAACTGATGTTTCTATTGAATGTACCTAGTAAATACGAAACCTTTCACAAATACTTTCATTTTAAATGGAAAATATATTGACGCATTTTGATGTAGTTTCATCCACTATTTTGGTAAGCAATCATTCAATATTCATACATGGTGAAAGTACTTTCTCCTTGAATTTTCGGTGTGTATATTTGCTAATTTATACTCTGTATATCTTATACAAATATTTATACAAACCCAAGAGCTTCAATCATGCATTCCTCCGTGATTCATTTTTATGAACAATTTATTCAGAGGTAATAAATAGAAGGTTATGTGTAGGTACATTATATTATTATACATATACATATTATTATATTAGTTATTGGCAAATATACAAGTGCCAATTAATCGCATTTTCCTGTCACTTTATTATTGAAATGGAAAATACACGTGCCTAATCCATTTCCAACTAATTAACTGATAATGTTACATACAATATTAGATAAATAAATATTGATTTTTTGTTTATATAAGTAATTATTAGATGTATTATAAATACAATTCTGTCGAGATTGCAGTTCCAGTGTGCGAAAAGTTGTTGTAGGAGTCACATATACCTGGCTTTTTCACACGATTTCCAACACTTAATACAGTGTTGTTTTTCATAGGTTAACTACAAAAACTCAATTTAATTACTCCGTTTCATAATGAATTCCTTGGGATTATTTTTATCGTTTGCACTCCTAGCTTCAGGTGAGTATTTTATTATTCAGATGAAACTAATTTTTGTACCATTAATGATGAATTATAAATAAATAATCGTCTTACATCCTTCACTCCGATGCTGTATACATATTAAACGAATGTAACGATTGAACCTAAGCTCCTGTTGCTTTGTTTTGTAGCATTTGCAGCTTCTGTAAATAAGCCGTGGGGAAACAGAGCAGAGATTAATGAGGTATGTAATTATTTTGCTTTATAGCTTAATGCCCCATTGAAGTGATTTGAATTCTTGAAGATTTAGTATTTCACTTCGACTTTCACTTTCAATTTTTGAGTAATATGTTTCATAATTTGTTTAAATAGGTGTGTTATGACGTTTATGGGTGTTTCAGCGCTGAAGCTCCGTGGACTTCCCTTCTCCGACCTTTAGTATCCCTTCCAAAGCCCCCATATGAAGTACAAACTAGATTTCTCCTATTTACTCGGAATGGCGAAAGTGAAGGTTACGAACTGATGCCAAATAAAGATGCTATCCTTTTCTTCTCCGATTTCAAAGCAGAAAGGAAAACTGTTTTCCTCATTCACGGATTTACTAACAGCCACAAATCAACATGGATGGTTAATGCCAAGAACAATCTTCTTTTGAAAGTAAGAACACTTCAATGATTGAAGTTCAATCTATTAGGAAACAATCACTGATGTTCTAAGTTTACACGTGTTCTTGTAAATTGAAACTTTATGTCTATACTTATTAGGGTGACTACAATGTTATCTCCGTCGATTGGTCTCCGGGTGCCGCAGGTAACTACCTCCAAGCAGTAGGGAACACAAGATTAGTCGGAGCTCAAGGAGCTGAAATGATCAGATATTTGGAAAATAAGGGCAACATGAGCATCAGTGAGGTTCATGTCATTGGACATTCTTTGGGTGCCCAGATTTCTGGATATATTGGAGACAGATTAATGAGCAGACTTCCTCACATCACAGGTAAGTATATACAGATTGGATTTGAGAAAATGCATTCACTATATTGTACTATTAAGCTTACATCGATGATAATGATTGGAAATGCATGCAAATATATAATTGTTTTCAGCTTTGGATCCTGCTGAACCATACTTCGGCGGTACCGATAAGATGGTACGTTTGGACAGCGAAGATGGTACTTTCGTTGATGTCATTCACTCCAATGGGAATGGAAATTTGAACTTAGGCTTGGGAATAGTTGAATCCATTGGACATGCGGACATCTTCCCCAACGGTGGAAAGGTCCAACCAGGATGCAAGGATTTATTGGGAACAATCGTTATCTCGATTTTAGCTTTTATCACCTTTAACTTTGAAGGTGAAAACTATTTTCCACAAAATAAAACCCTTGTAATTATTAACGATAAAGATAAAAGGGTAATCATGCTCTGTAGTAATTGTAACTGTAGTATACACTTGTTATTATGCAACCCAGCATGATCGTACTTTATGCACGTACATGTTTGTCAAGTAGGCAATTACTCTGAAAATGAATGATCTTATTAGCAGATTGAAGTGTGCACATGAGTATTTTATGCTAAATCAGGTTTTTTTGTAACGTAACACCATTTAGGAATTCTTGACCCATGGGCTTGCAGTCACTACCGTGCGGCTGACTTTTTTGCCGAATCTATTGTCAACACTTGTCCTTTCGTCGCTCACAGCTGCAACAATTACAATGACTTCCAAAAGTATGTTTTCTCATGTTTTGCTAAAAGCTTGTCCATCAAGCAGCTTAATGAGGTCCACGGTCCAAGCAATGATAATGTCGTAACAAATGCCTAACGAATGTGTTTAAATCATGGTTAAATGAATTTACAGAGGAAATTGCTACTCTACATGTACCGCAGAAGGCTCTTGCCAATCTTTGGGATTCGGATCAAGAAATTTCCGTTCAGCTCGGGGAAATTATTACCTCCACACCGGTGAAGGACTTGAATCAAAATATTGCCGTAAGTATTATAGAAAAATTTTACATGATGGAATTTACAACGTTTGCAAATTATATTACAATTTACAAAAATACTGCTTCTGACAGTCCAAACTGCAAGAGTTGATACCCCTGTCAGCTTGAGCCAAGCAGCAACCACTGGAACTGTAACTATCGCTTTTAGACGTAATGATGGTACAAAATCAGCTAACTTCCAAATTGTCGAGTAAGTTAATGAAATTATCGTTCGTAAACTATAAAAATGTCTTCAAAAAATGTATTGTGTTCTTATCCACAAATTGTATTTCATAATTTTAGTGGCAGAATAACAGCTGGACAATTGCTAAATTCATGGGTTGAAGTCCCAAGCGCAATTGTGTCCCACCCAGGCGAACAATTGACTCTTGTTGTACGTTACACTCGCAGCAGTCTTTTGCAAGGCAGAACTTTAGTATTGGACGCAATCAACTTGAATGTTATCGATCAAGATTTGAACGTGTCGAAGTAAGTCATTACATTTTGTGATCGAAACTCACATACTCACTTGACATATTATTTCATTTGTAGTACCCTTTTGCAATTAATTACGTATACAAAAACTTCTAACACATTTTTCTTTGAATTTAGCATTCGTTACGGTGGAGTGACTTTAGAAACTGGAGTTGATGTTCAAGTTTCATCTTAAATTAATGTGTACACAATCTACTAAATTGCATTATAACTTCCAAACTAAATGTACAAAACTACTATATTACTAATTTCCGAATTTCTACAAGTTATTGGCTAATAAAATTTTGCTTGGCAATACTAGCTTTCTGTTTATTATGTAATATAATTTATTTCTGTAACTCTCATTAAAATTAAAAATTAGTATTTGTACATGTTTGCATAATAATATTGTTATGTACAAAAGAAAGTAGTTCTGTTAAAGATTCGAGGTATAACACAACATTTAAAAATTAAAATACATAGCTACGCGTATTACATAAATAGACATTCAAAAGAATTTTCTGTCTAACAAAACATGTTTGAGGATAGCTTCGTAAGTTTCGTTAACTCTTCTAAGAAGAAGTTTATTCCTTACAATTTTACACATTCGATTTCTTTCGATAGAATTTTGGGCTGTACAGACCTTGCCAAGATGCATCAACATAGCAGTCACTTCGTCTACTAACGGAGGAAACGCAACACAGACACGGTCCAAAGCAGAAAGGGCAGGAATAAAAAATTCAGCTCGGTCCTCTGAGACGCAGCCTAAAATTTTCAATGTGGATTTAGTTGTCGAACGATATATGTAAATATTTACATCATTGATTGTAAGAAATTAATTTGGTAAAGATGAATAACTTTTACCTGAGATCATTGCCGTCATGCTTTGAATAGCCATTCGAGCTATTTGGTAAGACTTCGGAAGAGAATATTGCATTGACAAATGTGATATCAGCTGAATGGCAAAAACCTGTACAAAATCACATAAAGATATATGCATCAATGCATGACATCATTTTAGCTACTAAAAGTACAGGGTTGTGCGCAAGGATTTGCATTTTGAATTATCGTCTTCAAAAGTCAAAAGTGAAAATCCTTGCGCACAACCCTGTACTTAAAGAAAGTACTTTCTAAGAATTAGTCATCAGTTATTTTGTTTACCTGTTTCTCCATTTCAGGCTGACTTAGCAATTCAGGGATAAAATCGACACAAATGTGCATGGAGGGAATGCCTCTCACGGTTACAGGGAGAAGTTCAAGGGGATATCCCTAGGAATACACGAATAATTATCGATGGTGGACGCTAAAAATATTTGCGTTATAAGTGTAAGCTTAAATTGTCTATAAATAATACCTGGAAATGGACCAATTTAGCGAGGGTGGGATCAGTAATAAACATCTGATGCAAAAAGGAGCATATAAGACTCTGAATCTCTTTTAAACACAAATCATTAGCAACCCCAGCCTGCAAGAACGAGATATTTATCAGAATACATTTCGACATTACAAACTGAGCATTTTGTATGTAAAAATAGTTTAAATAGACAATTGGCAATACAATAAGTGTTTAGTGCCGTACCTGGTCGGTTTCAGTAGGCAAACATGCTTCCAATAAAATTTGTACAGCAGCACTGTCTTGGACAGCAACGAGAGCAATTTTTAATTCCTCTCGTTCAACGTCAGACTGAATCGACATACTGGGAGCCCCTGTCGAAGGATTTTCCTACAAAGTAACATTTAACATCTTTAAGTCTTAAAAGATTATTGGCAAGCGTACAAAATAGTTATTCACAGTGAAATATACCTGCAAATGTTTGTTAAGGTAGTACTTGGATGCGGCTAGAGAAGCAGCCAAAATATGTAACAAAATATTTAGTATAGGGGCACATCGGAATACTTTTAAATCGCAACGGAGTATTTGCAGAGGATCAATCGTTAGCTCGTCAGCATTTAAATGGAGTGAACCGTCCGGTAAGAGTGCGTTACTCGTCATTTCCCAAAGATGACGAGGAAATACATTATTCAGTTCGTACCAAATATCTCGAAATAAATCTGGAACATTTACAAAGCATTACATGTAGATTTGCTTACTACATAAAAAGCAACTAGGTACGTATAATATAATATTTTGTATGTATAGTTATTAATACCTTGAATTTTTCTCGGTACCGATGGCTGAATAACAGTTTTTATTTGATCAACGATCTCTTTAGAGTGAGACCATAATTTATGGGGAGAAAGTGTTTTGCAAGTCTCTAATATCTTAATCGCATCAAATGGGCGCTCATTACAGTCCGAAAAGGCTGAAACAGAAACACATTATTATCACAAACATTACCCAGTAACTGTCTAAAGTCTACTGCACTGTCCTCTATAATTATATTTACTTATACTAGGCTGGATTAATTGAAGTCTCCATACCAGCTTTAAAACTTCCAGGAGGAATTTCGATGTCATCACTTGGCAAATTTATCCTGGATCTCTCCTCCCCAGAAAGGGTGGTACTGTCTTCGAGCCATTCATTAACGATGCACAATTGAGGGAAATGAGTTGTTAAAAGTTTCAGCAGTGAAGGGAATAAACCTGAATTTTAATAACACAGCAGTTTAGTCAAGTTCCCGATAATAAATTCATTTTAGCTGAGAAAATGTAAAAGTGCAACAGACCTCCACAGTGATGCTGACTCTTTTGAGCTTCCTGAAGCAGAAATTTAATTGGTATTTGAGAGAAAAGTTTTCCAGAATAGGATTTTGGCTTTTTTCCTGGAGCTGCAGGATTGCGGTAGTTAGCTAATCTGTTATCTTCATACAATAACACATAGTAGAGAACTAATAGTTGAGGGGCAAGATTTTTTCCTTGGAAACTTTTGTAAACTTGGAGAACTTCTTCGTCAGATAATGGTTCGTTTGTCAGCTCCAAAACCACTTTATTTCCTCCCACAGTTCCCGTTCCAGGAATAAGAATAGACTGAGTATAAACTTCAAGTAGTACAGGGAGTACAGGATGAATGGGCGATTTGGTGCTAAGAATTTGCCTATTATCAGGAATAATATATTACATATAATTAATAACAAAATTTAGGTTTAGCAAGGTTATAATTATTTGGCCTCGATATAATAATGATGGTACCGGTATATCCAATCTTTAATCGGAACTCGATGTTTTGTAAACGCACGCGATTTTATTAATTGATAAATGCAGTGAACTGGTAGAAAGCCAGTGAGTTCAGCGGACAAATTAGGTGTAACCGGAACCTTCACAGCGTGGGCAGTCACCACCTAAGAATACAAGTAAGAATTAATCGATTACATTATAAATTATCTGAAATCAATTCTACCACAACAGTAACGATAACCATACCTGTTCAGTAAAAATATCTTGTGTGAACATTTGTTTAATCCGAGCCATGCTGTTCACGCGAATGGCTATCTTCATACCCAGGGTTGTGCACACTAACTCAGATATTGCGTTTAGCTGGTTACTGTGAAAGTGAATAGCCATCAGCAGAAGAATTTCTCCAAATGAGGAATTTGTTCCAGCAGAACTAAATAGTTAAATACTTACTTTTTATCCAACGTAATAAATGATATCATGTTACAGTAATAATAATAACTAATTACGAAGGTATATTGTAGGTTCATCTTCATTTCCTTACCTGATTGGGTTGCTGTCCTTTATCAAAGATTTGATCCACTCGATTACACTTTTCTCCAGTTCAGACGTCCCAACTAATGATGGACAGGCCAATAAAGTACACAATCCTAACGTTACATATCGACAACCAGGAGCCGAATTTGGGGCTTTCAGCGTTATTAAGTTGACCAATGCACTAATTTCTTCATCGTGAAGCCTAGAACATCCCAACGTTCACATTAATTACGTTTTAGTTGAACAAATATTAATTCGAATCGTAAAGAGCTAAAACTTTTCACTGCTGTCGTCACTTTACTTACTTAAATCCAGCTATTCCCTTAAGAGCGCAAGCTAGCCGAAGAAGGGAAGAGGCTTGTACCACGTCCACTTCTTGTATTTCTTTATTTTGCGTGTTCAATAATATATTGTCTAACAAGGAAAATATCGCACCTCTCATTCTGACCAGAGAATTGGCCAAATCAACTTTTCTCTGGAAGTAAAACAAAAGTTTGAATTCGTAATAGTTAACATATTCTGCTTTCTCTCACTTTCACTCCATGCAATCTTTATCACTGCATTCGATTCCCTTTTCAACTAGAGTCTAAATAAATAAATAACACCGAGAAGTGCAGTTCCTGAATATTATTTTAACAACACTCACATACTTATGCGTTGCGATGTTTAAGTTCATTCAAAAATCAATGTCTGTAGATTTGCGAATTCAGTCTCCCTTTAGCTTTTCATTTTTATAGAATGTGGAAGAAAGTAAGCAAATTGAATTGTATTATTGTATAATTATTATAATTCTAAATATACTTTACTATTGTAGTAAGGTGAAGGTTCTTAACGGCTTTAGTAAACTAAAAGGTAAAGTATGCTGCCATCTTGATCTTACACATATAATACGCTTATTAATCCTGGTTCAGTTAAAATGCAAATTAACGTCTCCACCGTACCTTCTGTCCGTTTCGAACGTAGACAGAAAACCAGTTCCGAACTTGCTGATCGTTACCAAGCAGGATTCCAGATAAAAAAGGTATCAAGTTAGTCTTCATATTTTCGTCCTCTGAAATTAATAATATAAACATTGTTTGTATTGATGAATGTGACAACCGCAGAACCGCACGAACATGTTTAGTTTACAGGAGCGTACATTTTTATTTATGGAATTAAAAATATGTACCTAAGCTTAAAAAAATTGTCAACGCGGGCATACGACACATTTCCACCTGTAAATAGCAATAAACAACGTTTAGTAAAAATCAATCCATTAAATTCTGAATAGTTGACCTAAATAGTTTGAAATAATTGACATACACAGCGAGATCGGATTAGTAAACTAAGCCTAGGATTCATCTTGCATAACATCTTTAGTGTTTCTAAGCGGATAAGCCCACCCTCGGACTCTTCGTCGCATTTGTCTCCGTTCGATATGAGGTGAAAGCACACTGTCAAAGGTAAAATAAGTTTAATTATTTATAATAATGAAAAGGTAGGTTCTCGATTATCTCGATATTTGCAAAGTTGATATTTGCGTACCTTCAGAAAATGTGTCCGGCATATTTGCAACTATACGACACACTATCCAGGGTCCATGCTTAAAATGTAACATTGCTTCGCATATCTAAACAGGTCAAATCAGTTTATATTTAAGGCTACCAAACTAGTATATTTGTTAATTTGTTATTTACATCGCAAATGGAAAGCAAGTTTGGAAGCTCCACCATTGCAATACAGATTGTATCGCAAACGTCTTCTAAATATACCCAATTGTCAAACAAGTCGGAAGGTTTAGTATAATATTCGTTCCTTGGCTCGTGCATCTAGTGAAAAGGACAATCAGTAAATGATACACTACATACAAATTCTAGTTCTACATTTAAAAAATAAAAAGTAAATATTTTACCTGTGATATGACAAATAATATTTCAGACATAACTAGACGGAGTCGACGAGTTGCATCACATCGTTCAAACTCAAGTGCCAGTCCATGTGGTAGATTTTGAATAAGAACACTGTCTTGTTCCCGATTTCCCAATTTTTGCCTAAATGTGACAGTGAAATTATGTAATTTAATTTTCAATGTCACTGTCTTTACTCGTAAAACATTGCGAATAATTTTGACTAGTGCGCACTACACATTACCTCAATTGAAGTTCTTTTTTCACGTCCACTTCCAAAACCTGGAAATCAACGGACAAAAGTGCAACCAAATAATTTACGGGCTCCATATCTGATAGTGACACCAAAATGGTCTGTCTGAAATGAGATGGATGTTTAAGAGCATCGCCCGCTTGAATGAGACTGGAGCGAGCCAAAATAGGCAAAAAAGGGCGTAGATCTTCCGGGGAGAACTTTTTCAAGTCATCAACAGCCCCCGCTTCAATACATTGAAAAACTTTCGGATTTACTGGATCAGGCAACATCTGTTTGAATACAAAAATAAAGTTGTATTGTCTTGCCATTCACATTTTATATGATTTTGTATAGTCTAAAAACAAAAAATAAGTCATTTAGATAATTTTCAATAATTTTCAATAAAATAATTTTGCTTACTTTCAATTTCAGGACACTGGAGTTGGATCACCGACCGAATACTTGTCACCGTCAAAATATGGAGATGTCAGTACGTACAACACACTTTGTTACTTTAAATACATGGCCGACTAACCAAAATTTTAATGACCAGTGATTGTTAATCAGAAATTGGTCAAAAATATTACAAAATAATCGGTAAACTTTTTTGGTCCAAAACTGAGAAGCAGTGAAATTATATTTCCCCGGCTTTACCTGTCTATATTCTTGCGATAGCTGTAATCTGCGCTCTTATGTAAAAAGTGAAGAGATGAAACTTTGAATTTCGTTCTGTTTTATAGGCCTGCGTAGAGAGTTACAAATCGCCATACTTTCATACCATCCACATTGCGGTCACCCTCTGGAATCGGCAAGGAAGCATTTACACCTCGTCGGTTTTGTCAAGTTTTTGTAAAATTGTGTTTTAAAAACATAAAATTTCAAGATGTTGATGCCCAAAGCTAACCGGAAGAAAATCTACGAACAGCTGTTCAATGAAGGTGTAATGGTAGCCAAGAAAGACTTTCACGCACCACAACATCCTGAATTGGACGGAATTCCTAATCTTCACGTTATTAAAGCCTTACAGGTAATTATTTTTAAATTAACTACAAAATCAAAAATACTAAAAATAACTGGATATGTGCAACCGCCAATTATCCGTGTAATATTACAAATTTTATTTGTAATACTGAGTCTATTCAATTTTGCGAAATTTTGTGATTTATAATATTTTTGTTTCCGCACGTCACGTTGATTTGATTTCTCGAGTCACTTTCAACTTTCGCGTCATACGTGTAAAAATATGAACTAAGATTATTCAGACAAATAAAAATGAAATTCTTTGGACCTACTAATTAATAAAACCAGATATTGCTGTAAAAGGAATATTATTGTAATAGTAAGCTCAAATGTATTATGGAATCGCTAGATTCTTTCTTTGGGTGTTAGTAATAATTATATAATTTATTTGTTTTAATAGTCTCTCAAATCTCGGGGCTACGTATCAGAACAATTCGCTTGGAGACATTACTATTGGTATCTTAAGAATGAAGGGATCCAATATTTGAGAGAATATTTGCATCTTCCTGCCGAGGTAAACATTCATGTGGCTTAAAACATTATAAGAATATTTGCACTATTATTGCTATTTTACCGACAACTGTTAAATATGTATGCTATATCATTGACATAGTTCGGTTTTACAAGATTTATGTTGACAGCTTAAACATTCCTTCTCATTTGTTTATGTGCAGAGTAAATTTTGAGTATTTTTTGCTATCTTACGAGTTTAATACCACTGACTGTTCCACAAAAACATACTCAAATCACTTCTCAGCACATATTTGGCTAAGATATACGTGATTTGGGTAATATATTTTGGAACCAATTTTGTGATTATGAATGTATAATACATTTGACTTCAAGCTTGATTTTAACCTTTTGAACTAAAATTAATACGATGGAATGGAAGATGTAATGACAGTAAATGAGTCCCTTATGTACATACGTAAATGAATTGCTCCACAGATTGTTCCAGCTACTCTCCATCGGCAGCAAAGAACAGAAACTGCTCGTCCAAGAGCGGCTGGTCCCCGTGGGGAAGGCAAAAGTGGAGAAGATCGTTCTAGTTATAGACGTGGTGGAGAAGGAGACAAAAAGGCAGAGGCTGGTGCTGGTGGTGCACCCGTTGAATTCGTAAGCTTAATTTCTTGACTTTTATTTAAATATGTTTGTAGATTATAGACTACACTAAATTATAAATGGCTGTCACAGTCACAGTTTAGTGAGCAATACAATTATATAATGGAGTGTTGTATGTACTTAAAATTTTTCGTTTTTCAGCGAGGCGGTTTTGGACGTGGACGTGGACAACCTCCTCCTCCTTCTGAATAATTATAATACTAAAATTCATGGAATATTTTATTTCGCGTTTGGAATAAACATGTGTCTTTAACAGAAAACTGTAACATAACGGTTTAATGCCTGACACAGGCCCCTGTTTGATTTAATCATGAAATGAAATTAATTTTCGCTAGCGCTAGCTATACTTATGGTATGATGATTGTATGCAGGATTATATGCTAATTATGTGTTCTGATTGACCATGCTAGAATTAATGACATTAGTTAGGTTTATGAAAAAAAGCTTATAATATATATTATTACCTCGAAATTATAAGTGCACAATAGCGAGTAGAAAATGCCTACCTAGTTATCATAATATGATATATGTCAATGTCACTAAGTGCCACTATTACTATTTATATTATAACTGATACACCAATACACATCTGTGGGAATTTTGGAGATTGCAGGAAGTTAAAAAGTTACATACAAAAGAACTCAGGTTTTATTTTACTTCAATTGCCATAAAAACTTCTTTATTTGAAAAAGGTCCGGCATAGTCAGCCACATGTACATTATATAAATTCAGTTAAAATACTTTTTGATTCACAGTTATTCAAGTTATCAACCAGGAAGAATCCGTGTTCGGGTCGTGTGTAGTGTACTGTATTTTGATGTAAACTAGGAAATAGAGCACCACTTTCTTACAGCAGTTACATTTGTTCCATCTGAACGTTCAATTGTAGAGAGAGAATGCGCCTCCACCTCTGACCTTTCTGCGTCAGTTGGCTCACTAGATGATCTTTCAAACATCAAGTCTCCCCGTAAGAGAATTTGTTCCTCTTCCTCGTCTTCAGTTGCGGGCTCATCTTGGCAATCTTGCTCTTTATATTCAGTTTCATCTCGATTCCTATTTTCACATTGATCCTTCCCTTCATTTTCGTATTCATTTTGCCAGATTTTGTTATATTTTTCCTTATCTTCATCTCCAATTTCAATTATATGCATATTATCTTCAATTTCTTCGTTTTCTACTTGACCTGAATAGTCATCTCGATCCGTATTTTCAATTTCACATTTACAATCGTTAGATCCACCAACTTCTGCATTCGTGTCTTCAATTTCTCCTTTGTCAACTAATTCATCTGGACGGTTATCCCGATCAGTATTTTCAATATCATACACATCGGTAGATACAACTTCGTCTGCATTCGTATCGTCGATTTCTTCTTTGTCTTCTATTTCACATAAATGGTCATCTAGATCCATGTTTTCAATTTCACACTCATTATCGTTAACTCCAATTTCTGTATTCGCATCTTCAATTTCATCTGGATGGTCATCTCGATCTGCATTTCCAATTTCATGGTTACCGTTGTCATTATCTATTACTTCATGTTTAGTCGTATCTTCAATTTCTTCCTTATCTTCGGCTTCACCGTGATCGTCTTTCTCTTTCAATGGAATGGCTACGGCTACAGAAAGTAAAATTAGAGGTTTCCGTGCTTCTACTGAAATGCATTCTTTGTTACATCCCAGCGAGAGTGGAACTTCTTTTCCTGGGGTAAGTGACGGGTTTTCCGAAACACTTTCGAATACATCAAAATTGCTTGCTTTCAACTTCTTAAAGGAAATTCCAACAGCGGGTGCAGTGGCAGTGGACACCACTTCGCGTTTCTTTAGAGGTATTTTGGCAACAATTTCTGCAGTTCTCGGAGTAATATATCCCGTAGTAGACGGGGCTACATTTGGCACATTTGCTGTGTATCTGCCTTGCACAGAGGTACATTTTCCATGCGATTTTGAATAATCTATATCTTCAATATCAGAAGCGGTTCCATCAAGATCTGGAGATTCTTCGCTTACGGTAGCAAGACTACGCTTACCGGTATGCTCAATTCTCCTATTGCGTCTGAAAGATTTTTGATGTAGCTCTTTAACCTTCTTTTCACCATCGGAACTATTGAAAGAAGTTGATTGAAGAGGCTCCTTCACGTCTACTTTTGCCTTCTTTACACCATCGGAATTTTTAGAAGTTAATCTTTTTGTTTTAAGTAATTGCTGCTTCACATCACCTGACTTTCGAATGACTATAGCTAATAAGCAATTAGTTCTCTCTGTGGTTATTCCAGGTCCTCCTCGAAAAGGCAATAGTGACTATAACACAGAACCACAACTAATGATAACGACAATTATCTTGTATTTGCCATTCTCCACAAAGCCATCATTATGTCCATATACCAGATATTTAATTAAAGTCAGTACCTCATTTATTGGAGTGTCCTTTTTAAGTGGGTATAAGTAAGCCTCCCTCAATGAGCGTCCAAGATTTCCCAAAACTCCTAGCCGATTTCTGGAAGCTAGATACTCATAAAAAGTTCTGTAAGTTTCAGTGTCTCCGCCTGTAGCTGGGGCCAGGCGAAATACAATTGTTTCCTGTAAAGTGGAAGTGGATAAAATTAAAATTACCTATCCAAAAATGTATTCATATTCACAGTTTAACAATATTTTATACTTAAACTTCTATATGGACAAAAATGGTCAATCACAGATTAAACAGAAAGTAATACATTTTCCTTTGTCTTCTTCATTCCATTAATATATTCCCACGCACACCGCAGGCCTAAACGGCCTACCATAGGCACCGGATCTTGGGGAAATAGACGTCCATCCAGTCCAGCATGAGAAACTTCATAACCTGAAACAGCTAAATCGCCAACCCCTTGCATCGTTATTTGAGACTTAAATACGGGCCTGTCTCCACTTTCCCTTCTGTTCAACAAAGTAAACTCCAATGAGTTAAGATTTATTGATCTAGCTGTAGCATCTTCCGCGATGTTGGTCGACGACTGCTCTTCCGTTGAAAGGTAGCTTTCTGAAATAAATAATAGCATTTCAATTTCAGACACACTAAATAATAGCATTTCAATTTCAGACACACTAAATAATGCCTTAAATCCATCCTAACTAAAAGGCAGTTTCACTTTGCATTTAGGACGACACGAAATCCCACACCCACACCGCACCGCATTCTACGCTGCCTACTACTAGACTACTAATACTAACTACTCATACTATGATAGGAAGTGCTGTATGAAGTTGATGTGAATGCTGTATTTCTGTCTGTCCGTCTGGTTGTTGCATCACTCAAAAACGGTTGAGATATAAACTGCAAGGGTATCCTATTGGGGTTCCTCCGGTGGCCGATGACACTATTAAAAATGGGGTCAATCGGCCTCACCCCCTTGGAGTTGACCCCGTCCACAAATATTTTATATTGAAACATGGCAAATGAGGTATCGTTGGAAAGCCGCTGACATCAGGAATACCATTATGACTCTCAATTTACCCCTGATGTGGAGAAATTGGAGATTTCATGATAATCCAATCACCACGATCACCATAATGACAACCATGATAATCACAATGATAGACAATGCACTTAATTCGAAAATTTAATAATACAGGCTCTTTTTCTACACCTTTTTTCACGGTTTATTATATAATGTATTACATAATATTACATAACATGTATTACACTTACATAGATAGAATACATATTATGTAATATTACAGTATACCAAGTATACATTATACAATATTCGACTATATAGACTTTTACTTAGTATTTAATGAATATTTTCAATTTGATCACAATCTATTGATTGATATACCATATACATTTTTGCACTATCGCATCTACTTCTAGCATGTTGTTATATGATTTACCAGTAATTCCTTGCGATGAATGGGATGACCGAAGAGTATTTCGGCCTCCAGAAAACTCCATTTCCATTCCAAGTTGTTAACAGTAAAGAAGTACAGTGCAAAGTGATTGATCGTACAATCAACAAATTGCAAAAACTATATTTCTGTTGTCCGCCACCCGGGGGATTGTCTGTTGTTGTCCTCCTGTCTGTCCTTGTAAACTTCCAATGCCAAAACGTACGCCTCCGCAGAATCCTTAGGTAAACTAAACAGTAAAGCAACAAAGTAATCGACTATAATTATTGTAGTACCCCATTACTGATTCTTGGTGGAACTTTTCACATAAAGGGATAATATTAGGATAATATAGGACGGGTTCAGTTACGTGTCCGACACCCGAATGGTTTTTTGCCGAAGCCGACATGCATATCCTTTAACCAGCATACTTCTCTCTCTGTATAAAGAGGAATAAAATGTTTTTTATATTTGTAATTTAGTTCAAGTAGTGAAGAGGCATTTTGTAGAGAAGTATGTTGCAAGTTGCAAGATATATGTTCAATGTTACGGCTTCGGCAAAAAACCTTTTACTTCCGGTGACACTGTCCCATAGAAATGAAATGGATTCCATCCCCCCCCCCCCCAGTCATAATGATATGATAAGTAAGATACCTTATTTATGATAATATTTCAAGTTTACTTACTTAATTAGTAGATAATTACGACACATACACAACACACTAACGCACATAGTCAACTTTCAATGGTTCGATTCCAACGGAACAGATTTATTAGATGTACACAAGAAAGTGGGCAGCAGAAATGCACATAGTCTTCCAATTTTCAGTTGTGTTGCAGCTGAATACTGAGTTTACTCACAATCATTGTGCCTTTTGTGCAGCGGCAATTTCATACCGTTGTAATATTATTATTTTTAACGCGGGAACAACAGCACAGAGTTAATTTGCAAAATCAGTTAACTGTCAAAAGGAAATCCGTCTCCTGTCCTGACTCCTGCTGACTACCGTCTCCTGACGACTCAGTCCTGTCCTGAGTCTACCCTGCCCCTGACTGACTTGATGGTCCTGAAAACTTCGAAAACTACTTCTCGGATCTTGTCAAAGGACATTGGACCTTGCACATCGAAAATATCACCTTTTGACTTACTTTAACACAAAAAATGAAGTTTCAGCTCAGCTAGTCAGTGACCCACTTTTTTAACAATCATAGGTTCTCCCCAAGGTAATAGAAGTATATACTGGTTCTCCCCAACTTTAACTTCCCCTGGATTGTCACACCATCATGTACTCTCGGCTCAAAAATGATTGAGACTGTTTTTGAAATAGGCTCCGCCCATAAGGTACATATTATACTACGTCGATTACCTAAAAGATGCTCTACTGCCAATGTAGACTGACCATAAAGGCGGAGCCTATTTCAAAAACAGTCTCAATCATTTTTGAGCCGAGAGTAATTCTGGTCAGATGTCATTGGATAATTTTGAATTTTTTTAAACAATTACATGATGTGACAACCAAAGGGAAGTAAAAGTTGGGAAGAACTATAACCAAAATTATTATTTTATTGTATTTACACTAAGCATGATATTGTGTTATTCTTCGTATGTATACTAGTTATTCCAAAATCAAAATATAATATTAATTTTTTTAATTTTCTGTTTTAAAAGGAAAAAGAAGGCGTGTGTACTTGCCTTGGCCATCTGGCATTGATTGTTTTGGTGGCCAAAGAAATGTATACATGGTTGATGATGATGGTGATGGATGTTATTGGATAAGCAATCGGATTAATTTAATCTGAATACAATCTCAAATTCCCAGTCAATCTGTCAATCTTTGATCATGAATACCCCAAAATCGTCGTCAACTCCGGAAATACAAGAGCTGCGATACCGAATAAGTCAACTGGAGCATTTAGTAGTAACGAATAGTTTAAACCCAACTGTCAGTCCTGGTAATTCGCCGACGTTGACCCAAAACTCTTTAATAGAAAGGATTAGCCATTTGGAAGGACTGCTTGCTGCTTCGGAGTTGGAAAATAAAAATCTATGCAATGAAATACAACTTCTTGCAGCCTCCAAGAACAGAGACGAGGTTGAATTTATGGAACGCATTAATGCTTGCAATAGTGAAATCAGCGATCTTCAATATTCAGTTCAGCTGCTCGAACTTAAGTGCTTCAAAGGCAACAGCAAGATAGAAAATATGAAAAATTATATAAATAGTCTACCTTCTAAAGAAGAGTTAGATGAAGCCAAAGAAAGTGTTGTCCAACTGGAATCTGAAAACCATGCTCTCAATAGCGAAATAGATAGCTTAAGAAATGAAATTAGTCGACTAGAAGTAAAAATGCTTGAAAGGGATAAAGATTACCAGAATGCTGTTGTACGGTAATAATCTTTAATATTTCAAGTTCAAGCTTATATGTCCTTTTTTAAAGGAAACACAAATGTCCAACAATAAGTATATACGAATATGCGAGTTTTGTGGGCTGTGGGCTTGGGTACCTAACAGAAAATAAAATTATTGGTTGCCCCTGTAGATATCTATCTTTTGCGGTGGGTAAAGACAATCAAATTTAATAATGACTATGACAATTAATTGTTTTTTAGACTTAAAGAGCTGGAACCGTTAGAAGAAGCCCAACAAGAATACTTGGATAAAAATGGAAATTTTGGTGATTTAGCAAACGAAAAATCTATATCGGAGCTATGCACAATCCAAAGGGCACAAATAATTCGGTGTACCAAAATAATAAGTTCGCTACGAAACAAAGTCATGACCGCTGAATCCAGGAGGGCGGCTGTTGAAGTTGGAATAGCGAAGAAGACTACAGAAACAGACTTTTTAAATCAGCAACTGCTAGCATCAAAACTGAAAACAGATAAATTACTACAGAAAGTTGATTTACAGGAGCAAGATCGACAGCGTTTACATATAGAATGTGGAAAATTGAGTGCTGATTTGGAAAGAAAAGACAATTATCTAAGAAGTCGAGGCGAGGAAATGGAGAATCTTATTAAGCTCTCGGCGGAAGTGGATATCTGTATGAATGACCTAAGTAAATTAATTGAATTAGGAGAGTGCATTGCTCATGGCGAAGAACCGTCAGTAGATTCTTTAATAGGAATCCCTGATCAATTACAATCCAATTTAGCATGCGAAGATGAGGATACCCAAGAAGAAGCAGTAGGGAGTTACACTATCAGTGGCTTTGCAAAGGCATCTTTGTTTGGTAGTACTAATATAAAGGATGGCAGTGCTTCGTTTAATAAAGCAAGTGGTGCTGGTGGTGTGGGTGAAGACGATCCAGAATGGATACTTGAACGCTTAAAAAGCGTGAGGGACATGAGAAAATCTATAGAAAAGCTGCGAAATCAACTAATCGATTTGTATACAGATATTTTGGAAGGAAGTACAGACGCCTGCAATATTCAGTAAAAGTAAAACCTCATTTAATGGTGCGATTCTGCGATTTTATTTAATCATAAACAACTACGTAACTCAAATATATTCATATTATAGTAAAAACGTCATAAATGGTCAATGTCAATGTTTGTATGGTTAACGTAGTGTGTACTATATTGTGGATATTTGTTAGTTTAATTGTTCCATCATGCAATGTAGTTATGATTTATAAAGTCTAATACTATTTCCACTTTCCACTAATTATATTTTCACGTGCAATTTAACTTGATCAAGCGTAAGTAACAATGACGAATAATTATTTTGAATTCGCCTTATTAAACATAGAATTGTTGAAGAAGATTGCATTTTGTAATTGTTTCATGTAAAAGTAACTACTGAGCTCGGTTTATTTAATGCTCTATACTGTACCATATCACAATCTAATAAATAATATAAGGAAGCAGATATTACGTAATACGTGTATATATATACTGTTAGTTCCGACGGTGCCCTGCCGACAAACAAAGTGGAAGAATTTCCAAACCAAAGATAAGTAGATATTTATGTTTACCTAATTAATATATATAGCTAAATAATTCCCATTATGACGATTCTAATTGTGTTGTTGTGTAATTGTGAAATGAAAATATAAAGAAATTGAAGTATAAAGTTATGTTTTGGGTGCACTGTGGTTGTGGTATCTCCTTTCTGCTACATAAGCTCTGTTTGCAATTGCAATTTGCATTTCTGTAGCATTATTTCGTAATAGCTATAATAATATAATATAGTTTTTTTCTTCGTCAAAATTATATTATATTGCGCATTTTAATGAGGCTATCGAAATCTTGATATAATTCCGGTATCATATTATGTAATTTGTGTATTCGTAGAACTACACTAGGTATAACTTTCAATAAAGTTGAAGTCATACATTTTGTTATATTCCCATTAATTAATAAATAATTATATCTAATCATTGCGTGTCAGGCCACTATGTCTCTACAAAAATACTTATGAGCATTTACCATAAAAATATTATGATTACACTGATTACTACGTTATGTATAACGTAACACAGCATAAATACTGCTAAATTTCTGCTTGGCTGATATAATTAATATCTAAGTACAATTTGCAATAAATATTTTTTCCTGTAATTAATGATCAATTAATTATTCTTAAGGCTAGGCATTGTACATTTTGAGCAGACGATGCATTTGTGTAAGTATAGTAATAGTAATAGTAATGACTATGACTTATAGCTTAACAATTGAGTGGCAAAGTGGCATGAACTCGAACGGTGAAGGGTTAAAAGTGTGTGGAGTGTGGAGTGAGTGAGCGAGTGAGTGGTATTGAAAAGAACATTTTGTTATGTAAACATTGTAAGACTTGACGCAAGCGCAAGATTGATTACCCGCAAAAGTGCAAAGTTGAAATATATTGCGAAAATAGTAGTTTCTGTCAATATCTCGCAATTTCGCAATTTTTGATAAGTTAAAACAAAAGTGAAATTCGTTTACAATTTTCAATTTATTAATGTGCTAGTTTATAGTTAAGTGTAAATATTAACACATCATCTGATTGTTATCGACCATCGTTGACGTTGACAATTGGCGTCGTTATCAAATTTGGTTGTTGATGGCATCTTACAACAGTAATACAACAAGGGACCACTGAAGGCGACAGGCGAAGTGAAGGTGGTCACAGGTCAGTGTTAACTGTCAGTCTGTCAGTTAGTGGTGTTCTATATCATTTTTGATTTTCCATTTCCGGATATATTTTAACTCCTTTGGCTGTGCCTTTCATATTAATTTTTTAGATGCTGACCCGTCACCCGTCGCCCATTGCTGAAAATGAGCAGATGACGACAGAACAGACTGATTGATCAACTGCGACCGAATTACAGACTGACACCTATAGTATATCTACATCTTTCATCCTTCAGCCAGCCTATATATAATTTAACAACAACTGCTGACGAACGACAAAAATATTGTAATCGGGGGATGAGTCTGTATAACAACGTATGAGGTTGGTAGACCCTACTATTATACTATACTATTTTATATTTTGACCCTACCTACTATTCTACAAATAGTACATTAAGTACATACCCATTATTGACGGAGTGCAGGTACCGGGCAGCTATCTTCTATTTCTATTCGATCGAAAAATTAGTGATTAAATATTTCATGTACATACTACAAGTTGTATTAATTTTTGATCCGATCACGCCCCGTCTTATGGGTGGGTTTACGATGAGAAGGCTTTCCGCTTAAGAGTCGGACGAGGTTACGTGAAACGCGTGTGGAAAAGTTAATGGGCTTGCTAAGTTTGAACATTTTTCAATTTTTTCAATGATGCTACAAATTTTTTGAAATTACAATCTCAAAGAGCGTAAAAATCTCCAGAAGGAATTATCTTCGGATTTTGCGTGATTTAGCTAATTAGTCTGTTTTGTGATCATTTACCAGCATTTAATTAGTTTGAGATTGTTAATCCTATGCTCACGGCGTTAGAAAATTAGGCAAAAGTGCTCGATTTTTATTTTTCATTAAATAAATTAGAGTACATGCGACTATTATTTCAAAATTCGACGACAGTGCCAATACTTCTAAAAAAAATGTTGGAGAATTTTTTGGTACTAATGCCAAATCCTTATGTGGTCGCTTTGAATTATTTTAGTAGTCTGATAAATATTAAATACGCATCTTTTTTAATGCAGAGGAAAAGACGAAGTCACTTTTATGTGGGTGCACGAATAGATGTACATACAAGTTTATCAGTTTATGTCAACAACAGCAGGTTGATAGTATGCTTTGTCATTGCGTTGGTTTAGCGTTTAGCCTATGGTTATCTTGCAATTTACAATCTGGTACATATAAACAAGCAAACGTTTCATCTAAACATGCATTGTGAGCATAGTACTGCTAACTGCTATATTATTATATAGACAATTCGTCAGAATACTTTTGAGCTTTATTGACCCATTATTATTCATTGATGTGATAACTGTACACACTGTACACAAAGTAAACTTTCGATGGCATGATATAGTTGTAGCGGTTGAGCTTGGCTTTGGCTTGGCTTAAGGCTTTTGGCCTACTCGTCGAATCTACTTATAAAATTATCTTCATTACATATAGATTAGGAATATTTCTATATTTGGATGCTTGGTGTTGATGTATTATAAATTATAATTATAAATAATCTCTGACTGTTGTAGTTTGTACGTAACCTAATATAATTAATAATAGTATACCACACTTTGAAAGCAAATGATGTGTATGGCTTGTATTGGAGGGGCAGGGGGTGTATGTAACGCAAAAAATAACATCTTGAGAACAACGAATGTTGTTCCCCAAATTACGCTACCAGTCCAGTATCAGTGGGTTGTTCCGTTTATATTTGCCTTTGCGGCCTAAATAATGTCAGCTCGTCATTTTGTTTGCATTTGTCATTTATATGCGACGATAAAAATGAAGTAACATTGTAACAATCCACCTACTGTATATAATAAATACATACACAACACAACACTGTTGGCTGCCACTAATATTGCTTCCGTTTCTTTTCAGAGTATAACACCTGCGGGGGACTCTTGGCCTGAAAAGGAGTTTACAAGAGGGTTTCGTTTTCACCTTTCATCCAGCTGATGATCGTACACTCTTTCGATTTGCCATTCTCGAATTTGGGATTTGGATACTCAAAATTTTCTGTAAATTGAGCCCAAACATCTGCTTTACAATAAGGCAAGTAATTTCTTTCAGATATTTGGAGCTTTTCCTGCTACCCTAACCATAGTCCCACATATAATATATTATATTGCAAAGGCAAAGGCTTTGCTTTATTAGGTTTCGTTCGCATATTTAATGTAAAGTTTTAGGTTGAAATATTGAAATTAAATGACTAAATATGGGAACTTGGATGGTTTATCAATAATATGTAAAAATGTAATCTAGATGCTATTCTAACTTCAGCTAAACTTTAACCCGTGTGAGCTTTGTATATATCTAAATAACATTACCCGAAAATACTAATCTAGAGAGAATTGTTTTGCAAAAGCGAAGCTGGATAATTATTGACGCAAAAGCAGTGTATGCTTACATTAGCGAATGTGATATTGTGAATTTTTTACTAGTGTCTAAGTACCTAATCATGTTGAGAATAATGGTTATGGGGAAATGCGTAGATATTGCTCAATTGTCTCAAATTCAAAAATACTTATCATTATTATTATTATATTTTGCTTAGGAATGCGAAATAGATTGTAATGTAATGTAGTCGTAGTAGGTAGATGATAGACAGGTAGGTAAGTAAAGCAGGCATGCAACAGCAACAGTAAATGCCTATTTATGTCAAGTTTAGCCAATTATGTAATCAGTGTAAAGGATAATGACTAAAACTAATTTATCTTAAACTATGTTAAAAGGAAACCTTTGTGCATAATTTTTTGCATTAGTAATAATGAGGTAAAAAAGTTTACGAAGCATTTTCTTTAATTCCTTCTTATAGTGAAACGTAATTCGGAAAATATATTGCTGTAAATTGTGTGTAGATCATGCATGTGAATATACAAAACAAACCGTGAGAAAATTGCGTAACTTACACACGTAAACAGCTATGTGTTAGCTTTGGTATTAAGTTATGTATGTGAGACATGAGGATACAGCGCATTATTTGTAAGCATGTGGTGTAGTATACTCTAGGTAATAAATACTATAGTTCATGATCAACTACTCATCCAAATCCACGTTAAGTTGTTTAGCTCAGAGCAAGCAGCGTATCAATAAACTCAATTCCCATAATCAGTATCAGTGTCCTTTGAAGGTTTGACAGACTTTACTGTAATTGGGCTTACGATACGCACGATAGTGTAATGCAAAAGTTGAGTGTTAGTCAGTTAGTCTGTACTTTGAATAGAATGTGAACGTGGAAACGAAAGTGGTTACTGGTTACATTATTATAATAGTTATGTTATAAAAACATCTGTCCTGCCGAAAGTCAGTTTGACACTAGGACCATACTTTATTTTATTTGAGAATCGTCTTTATATATATTTCATTGCAGATACATACTCGCAGTCGTAAGCCGTAAAGTAAGCTATGGCAGAAGCCCGAAGTGCCGTTGGTGAATTGAGAGTTCCTCCTAATTTGGAAGAAGGACGAGACTCCAAGAAAGATTTATACAGAGCAATTTTAAAGTCTATTACCAGACGATATTATCGCACAAGGTACTTTCCAGTTTTCACAATTTAATAACCACCTTAAGCGAAGCGTCATCACTTTCGTTATTAATATTGATAATATGATATTATGTTCTTGCAGAAATTCTATCAGAAATGGAACGTGGCCCACATCGACAAATAATTTGATAGCTGTCTTTGTTATAACATTCAGCTTACTTTTGGGAGAACCAGAGAGAACTCGATCATTCAATCAGGCTTTGTGGACTGCAGCCAGATTCTTACCTCTGCCAGAAGGTGCGTTTTAATGTAACAATATTGAAGCATTCTAAAAGAGAGAACCATATGCGATACCTACAGCATTTAATTAGTTTGAGATTCATAATTTTGTATTCGTTATTTAGGAACTCCGCGATGGGTTCAAGCTCTGCTGGTGTCCTGGATAGTCGGTATTACTTTTTTCCTCATTTTGATGAAAGTGCGTCAATACCTTCTCAGAGCTCTTCTTGCATACAGAGGATGGCTATGTAAGTTCCGTATTGTGCTCCGCACTTTATTAAAGTAGCTTAGTAGTGTTAGTAGCTGACCTAGTTGACTGACGTTTTTGAACATTTTTGTTGCGTGTATGTGCATTTCAATGTGAGGGGAGGGGAGGATTATAATTGTTGCCCAAAGTCCATTATTATGTGCACAGTTGCATTTACAAAATTTGTCTGTATATTTACTTTTATAGCGAAATCGAATCCTCCTCGGAATGTTAAAATTTTCAGATGCGTGCTTGTTTTAAGCTGTTAAGTTTGATAGGTAAAATTCGATAACCTCGACAGCTTAGCATGTATGTATATTTACATTGCTAACTTCGTTACACGCATGCATTCCGACTGTTTTCTGTTCTGATATACATTTTCAATTGTTAAAATAAAATAAAATAAATTAGTCATTTTAGGAGAAAAAATTGACGCGCGTATGATCTGTGCCTAATGTTTAGCCATATAGCTTACGTTTACGTCACACGTATTTGACAAAAGGTTTCATGTTACAATGAAATTATGTTGAAGGGAAAGGTACCAAGAGTAACTATTCCTACATTTGTAGACGGTACTGCGGTAGTAGTGTGTAAAGAGCTAAGAAGTTGGAAATTTTCGAATAATGTTAGTCGTCGCTTCATTTTTCCTCGGATAGTATTAAACATGAGAACTGAAATATGTATTCCTATCTTAATTAACATTTATACTTATTTAAGTACATTCCATAAGCGCCGTACTTATCGTGTGGATGATTTTGCTTATATTACATTACATGCCCTTTCTAATGACATTAGTTTGTTGGTATTTGTAGTCTAATGGACTTTGATTTGTGATAAAGTGAGGAATTAATAATGCCACAACCACCAATCAAAGCAAGCATTCTGTTTGTTTGAGGCAAATGTTATGTTGTTAATTATTATGAATAATATTTTTAAATAAGCGATGTATCATAGTCATTCTTATCTTTTCATTTTGTTTATGTTATCACATATTTTCCTGACACGATAATCACAAATGCGTACTTGTTTTAAATGCCTTTGATTGTGATTAAGAGGATTTTTATTTATGTTGCAGATGAACCCATGAAAAAGCAATCTCTGAAGACAACAGTGTGGGGTATTTTAGTTAAAATGGTATCAGGGTATCAACCTTCTCTTTATAGTTGTCAAAGATCTTTACCCCGTCTTCCTGTTCCAAACCTCAGCTCAACACTGGATCAGTTGCTTGATAGTTTGAAGCCTCTTTGTAGTAAGAGTGAATTGGATGAATTGAGTAAAGATGCAAATGATTTTAAGCTTGGCTTGGGAAAAAAACTACAACGCATCCTTATCTTAAAAAGTTGGTGGAACTCTAATTACGTCACAGACTGGTGGTACGATACATTTATAATTTACACATGTAGTTTTAGAATATTACTGTACTTTATGCCAACGAGTACTGAGTACTCTCAACTTGGATCTCCTTTTTAATATTGATTTTGGAATTAAGGGAGAAGTATGTTTATCTGATGACCCGGAGCCCTTTGGCAATAAACTCTAATTATTATGGCATGGACCAGAGCTATTGGAGTCCTACGACTTCTCAAACCGTACGTGCAGCAACTATAATTCACAACGTAATGGTTTTCAAACGACTAATTGATCGGGAAGAGCTTCCCCCTTTGGTGTTGAGGAATACCATTCCAATTTGTATGGCTCAATATGAACGACTGTTTTCTTCTATTAGGTTAGTGGAATATAGCTATGTGTATTATGTAATTGAAAAGGAGAATTACAATGAGATAATTTTAGAAAGAATCTGAATAAATACTTACTATATAGAATACCGGGAGAAGAAATCGACGAACATCGCCATTTCGATTCGATTGTGTCCCGACACATTGTTGTGCAACATCGTGGATTTTATTACAAAGTTAACGTGTTTGACTCAAGAAATCAGATACTTAGCCCATTATCATTTCAAACTCAGTTTGATTGGATTGTGGAAGATGTTGAAAAGCAACTGTCCACTGGTAGCTGCAAAAAGTGTTAATATGACATTATTATTAAGTTTATTTACATGTAACTGAATGAAATAATTAATATTTACAGATTGTATATCGGAAACTACAAGAAACATATCCGCATTGACTGCTCTTCCCAGAACTGAATGGGCTGCAATTCGTAAAGCGAATTTTACAAGAGGCGTAAACCGGAAAACAATGGACTTGATCGAAAAGGCAATATTGATGGTAGTTTTGAGTGAGGAAGAACCAAAATCGCTTAATGAACAAGGCAAAATGTTATTACATGCTGATGGAAAGACAACTTGGTTCGACAAATGTGTCAATGTATTCTTTTTCAAAAATGGTCGTTGTGGACTGAACGTTGAGCATACAGCTGCTGATGCACCAGTAATGGGCCATGTGTGGGAATACGCAATGACTAAAGAGTGAGTAACTATTTACAACGAATTTTTTAATATATTGATTCATATGGAATTATTTTACAATTTAAAAAAAAATAAATGCAGAATCATCGAAAAGTGGTACACTGATGATGGTCAATGCATGCCTATGCCCAAGTCTTATCGTCAGGGAAAATTCAAGCCACCTACTCGTCTTTCTTGGGATGTCAAGGAAAGCCTAGGGAAACAGATTGATAATGCCGTCCACTTTGCTCAAAAAGTATGTTTATTATGCTATTATATGTAGTTGTTCTTAAAGTAAGAACTCGGTAAGGGCAGCATGAGAATTGAGAATTCCACATTACTTCAGTTCAGTTTGAATAATGAACGCATGGACTAATTTTAAAAGGGAGAAGACCGATAGCCATAAATATCGCCCTATATTTGGGAATCTTTTGAATCGTAATTTGCATGATGGCCTGTAAATACTAATCGTGGTGTGGCATAGTTTTTTGTATAGATTTGAAATTAGTAATGTCTAATATGAAAACAATTCTATATTTGTAATACGACAAGTAACTTATCTAACTCTATTGCAGTGTAACAAGGACTTGGATCTGGAAATCGCCGACCACCATCATTGGGGTAAAGGATTTATCAAAAAGTGTAAAGTCAGTCCAGATGCCTTCATTCAGATCGCGCTCCAGCTTGCCTACTATAAAGACACGAAAAATTTTGCTCAGACTTACGAAGCTAGCATGACACGTTTATACCTCTGTGGTCGTACTGAGACAGTTCGTTCATGTACTCAAGAAACGGCTGAATTTGTCAAGTAAATACTTATCTTTGACCCTTTACTCCATATTTATATCATTATACAATTGTTCATAATTTTTACATTACGCAACTATGTGTGGATTAAAGGGCAATGGTTGAAGACAGTCGCTCTAACGAAGAGAAGATTCGACTAATCATGAAGGCTGCGGACAAACATCAACAACTTTATCGAGATTCTATGAATGGTATGGGAATTGATCGACATCTGTTCGCGCTTTACGTCTGTTGCAGAGGACTTGAACATGTTAGTACAACAATTATTCATTTCTCACCACTTACTTCTCAGTTAGAAAATTATTTTTCTAACCACTGTATTAATATTATACATTGCAGAAGAGCTCATTTTTGGAAAAGATTTTAATGCGCCCGTGGACCTTGTCGACTAGTCAACAACCACAACAACAACTCCAACATGTGCCTGACGCAAATTTAGCTCTCTTCCAAGATAAAGTAAATATGCGCTTTCGGACACTATTAATATATTAATCATATAGGTTTTTATGCAACCGTTCAATTTATGTTTCTGTTTCTTAGGTTTCCCCTGGTGGAGGATTTGGCCCCGTTTCGGACGATGGATATGGCGTGTCGTATATGCTACCTTCAGATCATAAGATTTTCTTCCATGTAGCCTCAAAGCACTCTTCACCAAAAACATCGTCAAAAAGATTCGCTGAAAATATATTCAAAAGTTTAGAAGAAATACGTCAGTTATTCAACGATGATAAGAAGCAGTCTTAAAGTCTTAATTCTAATGTGATATACCTTACAGTAGTTTAACCAAACACAATTAGTCACTTTCACAAAATTTTATACTATCACAGTAAACAGTTAGTGCACTTTATCTCTTACCTGGAAATGGAAAACGTGCAGCTTATAAAGAACCCGAAATGCGAGTATTTATGAAACTTTTCTAAACCAGTCTTGTTCTTGTTTTCGGTTATTGGTATACATATACTCATGTATAATTCGAAAAGACAATCACAAGACTCGAACTAAATTACATATAACATACATTTAGATCCAATTTTACCAAATTACTTCTACTTTACAACCAGTAATTGGTAGTTCGCTTATATTCCTTGTTAGTAATAATATATTTTTACATTCCTCATGTCTATTGTTCAAAGTAGCAACAATAACTAACATAAAAATTGTTAACTTTTAATACACATTAACGGCCGAAATCGCAAATCGCAAAATATAGTTAAATAAGCAAACCCTTGTTGAAACCATTGACCAGTTAAAATTTAATATGATGGATTCTTTTATCTCGAAGTGATTCTAGGTAATACTGTGTTGTTAGAATTAGACTGTTTACCACAGTTAAAATAAAATGTTTTAATGAAATCATTTTCTGTAAGAATTTAAAACTAGCGGAGGTGTATATAAAACTTTAAGGAAATTCCCAGGAAGAAGAACCTAAAGAATAATTCATCCTACATTCTACATTACCGTACGCTGTAATCGTAAATACCAATCGCAAATACTTTTACTCGATAATGGCAATTTGAGTTACGCAAATTCTATGGATGTTTTAAATTTAAATCAATGAAAATTTTTAAATTACTGATTTTGTATTTAATATCCGAAAATATTGTAGTTCAAAAGCAGTTGTCAATTTATGCGAAAGCATTTGAAATGAAACTTGCCTATAAAAATCATTCTAGTTATTTATACCATATTGAAAAGTTATCCTATAAAACTACGTTGTGATTGACTCACTTGTATAGATGATTTCCTAATGTTCGTGTCATTGAATTCCTATTAGTATATTATAAAAGGGGTTTAGTTTAAATTGCCTTTCTTTTGATACGTTTGTATAATAATTTTAACATAGATGATAGAGATATTATTATTTGTTTGTGGGAGTAATGCAAGAAAGAACTTTATTGACATGTCAGTAAAGTTTTATAGCAATATTGCAATTGTTATTACTGGCTATTTATAATCAATAATGTAGATTAGTAGATTATGACCATTGACCCTTGTAATTTATAATTACTAAATTGTTAAACTATTAATTATAGTTATAATTTGTTGTGCCAAAGACCGCTGTTACCTATGTATTGTTGTGATATATTAATTTCTGTAGTTACCTATACATATTCCTAAGCTTAAAGACAAAAACATTTACTTGCAACGTATCCATATCTTCATGCGGAATGCATATTTTGTATGGAAATGGATTATGGAAATGGATTATGGAATTACTGTACCAACACCGCCAACCAAAGAATATTGTTGATCATGGCAATAATTTCCTTTTACTAATCAACCAATTTGTAAGTACACAGATGATAATAAACGTTTGAGAAATTATATTTATCTAAGAAATTGTATTTCATTTACTTAAATCTATAATACATGTAGAATGATCTGTTGAGAATTCATATGAAAATTTAGAATAGAATATTTTCTCAATTGCTAACAAAAGGACATATAATTTTATTTATTGAAACGCTTATGTGTTGTCGAAGGCATGACTAGCGTTATGTTTCCTTGGCGTACTGAAACAATTGTGGCAGATGTATTAAGATTAAGGAATACCATGTTGATGTGAACTTCTGCTTTTTTATATGCTTTCAGTTCAGAGCTAACAAAATCAATCTTTAAGATGTGTGTGGACGGTGGAGCGGATGTTGTGCTTGGAGCAGCAGTAGTTGTAGAAGAAGTTGAAGTTTTTCCAGTTCCAGTACTGCTGGTAGTTGAAGAAGGGGGTGCGGATGTGGTCGTAGATGTTGTTGGGGAGATTTCAGTACTGTCCAAATCTCTGGATACAGTACAGTTGCTTTTGGAAATGAAAATGGACTCCAGTAAATGCCCTTCTGATTTAATAGCTGCTTCATAATCAATTCGACCCGAAACGTGTGTCGGTTCTTGATTCGTCCTTTGCCACATAGAAATGGTCCCGGTAAGTCCACTCCCATTTACTTTGCAGTTGAGACGCATCGGCAAGAAATTCTTTAATAATTAAAACCAAAAGTTATATACAAAATCTATTTATGTCTTTAGAATCGTAATAATAACATAATTGAAGCTCTAATAAGTTACAAAGTTTACACAGGCTGGAGGTGGGGGCGTCCATTCATCTTTGACACAAGTGGATAACAAAATATCTGATTGCCCCTCTTCAATGAAAAATCCTGGAAAACAACCAAACGCAACTATTTTGGCTTCTAGTGTCCAATTGCTAAGACCTTTTTCGTCTAGCACTGGAGGGCTGTTACATCCTGCCAAAGATAAAGCATTTTAGTTAGTTTAAGATGTTTTAAGATACTTATGCAAGAAATTATCTTAACGTAATTTATGTATATATTCTACCTGAAAAGTCTCCACTTAGTGTCTTTTTGAATGCATAAATGCCTATTACAATGGCAATTGCTACTGCGATCAAAACAGATGCAAACTTGCAAAATTTCCCACATGCGCTTTTTTCTCCACTGGAACTATTTTCGCTTTCGCCTACTGTAAAAGTTTTAGAAGCCATTGTGAAGAATTTTTAGCAAAATTAAACGGTTCTGTGAACTTTTGTACGGTTTAGTGAGCTTTACTCTTTTACTGAGACAGAGTGCTTCAAACCGAGTTAGAATTTGGTGTCTTGCAGCACACTTTCCTACAATATTGTGGATCTTCAAATTGTGGGATTATTTTTCTAGGATATTGCTAATTGTTTCGATAAACGATAAACATTTATTATTCTTCTACAGTATGCAGTAGGTTGGTAGGTGTAGATTGTTAGTATTAAAGCGATGATGTGGAAATACCTGTAGGAAAGCACTTAGCCAAAATGGATGTGTCATAATGGAATTGTAAAGGAATATTCTCCGCAATTTCGTCTGTGGTCACGAAACCTCATGATTAACACCTGTCTGTGTTTGCTTTATTTTTGTAAATAATTTCTGCGAACAAGGGTGCAATGCAATGTAATGGATATGTGCTAATTTGATGGAAACTGGTAGTGGCATTTATTAATAGTTTTTAGTTTGATCATTCGAGATATTTTCAATAATAAAATACGTGTTTGGGGTTTGTTAGTCTGTTTAGCTGACCATGAAACATCACGAGCAGATCATTTTTACCTTGCACACTTTAATTATTTATCTACCTGTGTTTAGTAATTTCAATACTTTAGATTTTCATATTGTATTTTGTTACATGTTTCTAAGTAAATAATTGAATATGTTACGTACAATACTATCTATTCCTTTGGGTTTCATGCAACACTACTAAATATGTATCCATTTAGCATGCAAGCCAATATGCAGCGTTTCAAATATAACTAGCTTAGCTTTCTCTTTTTACATAGAAACACCACCCAAACCTTTCACAAATACATACTTTCAATTTAGTCCACATTGATTAATATAATTGTATGCTTTGTCACCTTTGTCGTACAAGCAAAAGGGGAAAGTACACTTACTCCTGTATGTAAACTTAAATTGTATACATAAATAGGTGATTAAAAAGATTATGTGAAAGTATGATGTGATAGTCAACTTTTCCCAACTAATTGTTTTACACCTTCTGGTATGTTGTATTAATTATTATTTGTTCCTGGGAATTAATTGGTGTAACCTAATACAACCTAAACTGTGAAGACAACTCCAAAGTACATAAATATGTGTATTACCATTCATTGATATAATTAGAATTTAGGGTAAGTACTTAAATAGCTAGATATTTTATTCATCTTTAATAGTAAGTGTATCGCAAGTAGAACATACATACCTACCTACTTTAGTAGTACATAGTTTCCATAAACAGAAAAAAATCTATATATATTAACCAAATTCAAAACTTTCTCGTATGGAGTTAACTAGTGGTTGTGTTAATAAGTTTGTAGGGAAAACTGCTTTGTGTCCCTTTTCTCAAAACACTATCGGATGCATTGGTAACAGCCATTTGAACTGCGGAGTAAAGGTCGTCCCCTTTGGAAATGCAGTAAGCTAAAGTTCCGACAAAGCAATCTCCAGCTCCTGTCGTATCTACAGCCGTAACCTTTGGTGCATTTACATGATGATAAGTTTCCGATGTTTTGTCCCATAGTATAGCTCCTTCGGATCCCAAAGTTATGATCACACTATTGCAGTTTAAATCCTTTTTTAGTTTTTCAACTGCTGTCTCTGCTTGAGATTTATTTGTTATTTTTTCCATGCCGGTAATCAGTTCAGCCTAGATTTTACATAAATATATTTTAATCTTATCTACTATATAACTTTATGTTAAAATGGCTCACTTTTGTTTACCTCGGACTCATTTAGACAGAGAATGTCTGTCAAAGAAAACATTTCTTTAGGAAGATTGTGGAGGGCTGGGGCTACGTTAAAAATGGATGTAACATTATGTTTTCTTGCAAGCTGTAATGCTATAAGGGAGCACTCCGTAGGAATCTCAAGTTGTACCACTACAACTTTACTTTTGGAAATGTAGATTTCTGCTGAATCTTGAACATATTTAGCTGTCATGAGGCTATTTGCTCCAGCTACTGTGATAATTACATTTTGTCCTGAAATTTAACAAAATAAAGCTGATAATATGTAGTTGCACCATGCACCAAAAATACTTTTACAGATTACAGTGCGTAGTTAAAATGTTATTTAATCACCATCGTCATTTCCAACCATAATCGAAGCTACACCAGTAGGAACATCGCTTTCAGCTTTAACACAGTTGACATTTACTCCTTCGGATTTTAAGTTGTCGTAATACTGTTGTCCATAAGCGTCTTTACCAACCTGCGTCAAGAAATGCATGATAAATTACAATCAAGGTACATCTACATTAATTTTCCCACTAGTACGACTCAAGAATACAGATTCTGAGTTTCTTTTCTAATCTAAACTTTTCAAAAATGACTGCAATATGGATACTGCAAGCAATTTTATTCAATAACAATAAAGTGTCCATCTGCCTGTGTGTATTAAATATGTCTACTTCATTAGTATGTACTTACTTGCGTAAATGATTTATAAAGCTCATATCGAATAAGCGAATAAAAATTAGATTTACTTTTCCTACGAAAGTACATTGTGCTCCTAAACGTTGTGCTGCAACACATTGATTAGCTCCTTTACCTCCGTAGCCGGTTTTGAAGTCATTTCCTCCGATAGTTTCGCCGGGTTTCGGAAGTCGATCCGCATAGCTGCAAACAATTCAACCAAATACAAATGTAAGCTACACAACATTCTTCTTAATCGCTATGTGGAACTTTCTTGTATGTTTTTACAGAAATGTAGATACATTAGAAAGCAGTACTACTTAACAGTGTACTTATATGCATGTTACTTACTACCAGATACAAATGTGTGTATACGCACTAACCAAATTAAATCCATGAAAACGGAGCCTACAACAACAACATTCAGTTGGCAATCTTTATTCGTTGTGGCCATGTTCCTCTCGGGAATTCTAAAAGAGTCTATTGATCTCTTTATCGCCTTGAATTTTTCTCCGTTACAGAATTAGTGCTATGTTACACTATACTGTACAATAGAAGACACTATTTTTCTGCACCTGCATACACAATTGTTTTATATTTTTGATATTTAGCTACACGCTTAAGATAAGTAGAAATAGGTTTACGTTTAACCTGATGTAGCGCTTCTCGAGCAACCAAAAATGTGTTATGTAATTGTTTTACTAGTAATACTTATATTGTATAAATGTATAAGATTCCGATTCAAGTTTAGCTGGGAAAAATATGTTGTATTTCTGTACGGGAAGGTACGTATTCAACCAAAGACAAGGAATGTAAGTGTAAACATTCAGTTAAACCTATAAATATGAGATACTTCAAATGCAATGCATGTAGGTAGGTAAGTTCCATTAAAGCACTGGAACCTAAAGTAGACACCTAGTATGTACATAGTATAGTCATATCAGAAATTAAGCACAATCTGTCTCCATGATATACGCTTCTCTGCTGGATGCAAGCATAGCAGTTGTATGTAGTTGTAGGAATATGTAAATTAATGGAGAGCAGTAGTGTACGTATGTAGAGATTGGAAATATGAGCATGCTGCTGTATACACAAAATCTAAATATGGAAACTTGAATCCTGTCCACACTAGATCACCAGCACTACATGAGTTATCATATTCATATCATCATATCTAAAGCAAAATGTCAAGATGCGATAACCCTTCTGCTTTCTTGCTAAGATAAGCAATGTGCGTTACATGACATGCAAATAATAAAATTAGGATACATACACTCACTGACACACATAAAATATAAGTAAATAACTTGATCTACTATGACAAAGATACTGGAGCATAATAAGTTACCCAATTCTGCACGTACGTGGAAAGTCTTTAGTTATAGGAAAAGGATAATTTTTTACAATATTCGGTTTTATTAATGAAATGATCAGTAAGTAAGTATCTATGTACTTAGTACATTCCTACAAGTATAGTAAAGCCTAATAAAGACATACTTAAGTAGGTAGTTATGGAATATCTGGTTTCCAAAGACTTGTCCCTAAATATTACTATAACACTAGTTCGGTAAATATGGGTTATAGAGGTAATTTCATTCAATTCTAAGGATGAGATACCCCATTAGCTCACAAATTGTGATGTGGTGAAGCTTTTCTATGTATTCAAGCTGTAAAGTTTCCGAGGTTTCAAGGTTACAGTGATCATACGTACGTAAAGCACTATATAATTACTTATCGCATAAGTTGTAGTATGTATACTATGTATATAATGTAACACTCATTCATATTTAAGTACACATTATGCGGTGGACATATAAATAGCATTAAATATTATAACAGTATAAAATCTACCTACCTTAAGGAGGACTCAATGGTTAGAATATGAATCAGACGGACGCGCGCTTGATTCGCATCTGTTCATATTGAACGTGC
>JAQFYC010001224.1:0-37621 GCA_034694165.1 Tomocerus mixtus | reverse complement strand
CGAAATGTTTGAATGATTACGTAACTTAATTGGTAGAAACAACTCAGTCAACAAAGAGGACAAATATTTATTCAAAGGAGATATTTTGTTTGCATAAATATCCCACATCTTGAATATTGGATCGCTTTTGAATATGAAATGGAATTTGAAAAGGCATTTATATAGTATTTATAAGGAGATGATCTTATGGAACGAATATAATACAATATGTGTATAGATAGGTGTACATAGTGTAAGGAATCTTGTTCACTTTTATAAGTAGGGTTTCCCAGCTTCCGGCAACCCATATTCTTATCATTTAGTGTGTATTGATAATGCAATAACATGATTGATCTATTCCTGTCAAGCTGAGGACCAGGACTACTGCAGTGCACAAGTAAACTGAATCACCCTACAGTAAATGTGGGACCTTACATATCCCAATCTCAGTAAAAAAAGCCAGAACACTTGCATAATATGCCGTGAAATAGCCATTCGATCATCCGACTGTACATTAGATGTTCAATTTCCATTTTCGACAAACAGCTTGTGAATAATAGCAAGATGCTTTCAAAAACATAATACCTGTCATGTCACTTATCATTTAAGTACTAGAATTCATTCATGTCACTTTCTAATACTATTATTGGCTAATATGAAAAAAATATCGTCCTATACCACTTTCTAAATACTATTGCAACATTTTAGCTGTTAATATATAGGTAGGTAGATATGATCTTTTCAGATGGACAGTTGTAAATTCTAGTAGATTCTAGTTATATGTAGTTCTAATTCTAGTATGCATCTAAGGCAGAGCAAGAGGAACTAATCACACTAATTGTTTAAATCATGAAAGGCTATTTGTCTCACTGTTGACTGTTCTTGATTACAGCATCAACTTCAAAGATGACTTCTTGATAATTTCGAATTCAGCGTGCAATCAAATACACTTTAGGGATACCTATTTATCAAAACGCAAAGTATAGAATTAAAGTGACATTATAATAGATGGTTAGCACTTAGAAGCAAGACAAAAGCATTCCATAGATCGGACAGGGCTATGTCATCCTACGCATTTGCATCAAAACAACTATCCTCGTACAATTACACCCAAATTCGAATATTTCAGCATCTTGTCAGAATGGTGTCATCACAGGCGATGGAGCAAATATGTAAAACCCTGTCTACCAAATCTAAAGCCAACTTCATTGTAGTCTTTCTGTAACTAAATACTTGGTAGTTGATATAATATTTATAGACATAAATAGTCAAGTCTTACTTGACTTGTAGACTATGACTTGTAGAGGAATATCTTTTGATAATAATAACACGTTATAAATTGCAACGCCAAATCCTTGTGTATATTTACTTCAAAAGATACTACTATTTTACATAAGTGTCTAACTTAAGGGAACGCATAAAGGCGACGAGACCACGAGACTCTCCACAATTTATTTAAGTGTATAGCAATGTTGAGGTTTGGATACTGCTTCGGTACCAGTAGTATGTAAATATACCTTTATTTATACATATCAGAATTATTGTGAAAATATATTCACTTCAATTACCAGCTAAATTGTTATTTAAATCGGTACAGTTGCGAGTACTACAGTTCAATCTTAAAGCTAACCTTTGAAACACTGTCAATGTTAATATAGTAGAACAGAAAATCCAACATCAAACAGTTTGAATTACATCGCACAGAACGACATCATACAAAACCCCAACAGGAAACATGTGTTAACGGACTATCAATATTTGATATGTATTTATACGTAAACGGACAAGGTTCATTATAAAGGTTACGTTAATTTAATAAACCTAAATATATTATGGGCTACCATAATTCTACGTATTCAAAAATATATTCTATAGTTTTCCTTAAGATTATGTGTAATTCAGAGACATTTTTGCACAATTGCAAGTGGAAAGGAATTGAGATAAAATTCAATACATAGTGTAAGATGAAGCCTGTGTATCTAAGTTAGGATTTACATTGACAAATACCATACGTGGCCTGGTTACTATTTGAGAACATAGTACATACATAATATCAAAACCATTGACGATTCGAATCCTGCTACCACTATTGACAATCAGAATTGATAAGAAAGTGGTAATTTCCCCAATGGAGATTAATACATGGTCGACACCCAAGAGAAATCACAAAATAAGAACACAATCATTTTACCAACATACAACTCCATTACTTGTTCTTTCTAGAGAAATGTGCTGATTGTGCAACTGTTCCTTTTCTTTCTACGTAAAACACCGACAGACTATTATCTATTACATAAGAAACTTGTTTGAAATAGAAGATCATAATACTCGGCCAATACAATATCCTGCACTACTACACAGAAATGTACAACCAAGAAACGCATTGGATGCACGTAAATACTTATATGTACTAAAGCTTTAGTCTTCGTGGCACAAATGGCAAGTGAAATGGTTGAGAGCACAGTCTGGTTATTATGTACATCATACAGTACATTTGATGCAATATTCAAGAATTTCCATGCACCACTCGAAGTAGAGTAGAGTATAGGACTAAGTAGTAGTACGGGTAAGTAAAGTAAATAAATATAAGCATTTACGTATCATGTGCATGTAATTGTATGTAGGTATATTACATTTACCTGCTCACCTATATGAGGGACACTTATTTCGTGATATAATGCGTTGAATACGTATAACATACATATGTGCCGTATTCTTTCCATTAGATACCTCTTTTAATAATGGTCTCCGCATTGCATTTTAATAAGTTATAAATATGTATGTATATACAGAACTTAAATATAAAATCTAAATGTATTTGTATTGTAGTGATTTAATATTATAGTGGTAAAATTACTTTCCTTCACTTTTGTTACATCTTAATGTCTGTCTAAATGCCTTAATATAATAAGTATATAGCTCTCGCTATTCTAGTATATAGCTATTCTAATTATAGGCCCGCATTAGTAGCTACGTTTAATTTGAAACCTGAGGCGTCTAATAGGAGAGTACGGTAGTCATGCTTAAAGATAGATAAGCTCGTAGATAAGTTGAATATGACTGAAATACTCAAAAGTAATGTAATAACTAAGTAATGTTGCAATACTTCAGTCAGACAGCAACTAGCAGATACAACACAACCTACCCCCTAGCTTAGGAATGAATATTTACTGAACTGAGTTAACCCAAATGCTATGTAATGTAGAGTACATTACAGAGCTCGTGCATTTGCTTTCACCAACTTTTCTATCAAGTAATACAAATCGCAATGCACTACGCTCTTTCTCAATAGGATAACCAACGTTGTTGTTGAAGTGAGTGAGTCAGTGAAGTGAAGGGGATAGCATTTCAAAGCATGTCAGCTCATAGCAACTTTCACAGGATGTTTTACTTTAGTCACTCTACATCTACTTTTATATTCTTTATTCTACACTGCATTGATTTGGCCTTGTCCAAAATCCACTTTCAAACTGTCTCTTACCTACATTACATATTATATAGAAACATACGCAGGTCTAGATAGTAGGTAGGTAGGTACATGTAGCTAACTACATTCATACACTATTTTACATAGCATTATCTGCACAGATATGCACAACCAATGTAATAAATATGTAGAAAGTCTACCTAAAGCTAACCTATTACATATATAGTATACATTATGTAATATAAAAGTTGTAGTATGTATGTAGTATGTATGTGCAACATATTTGTTTTATAGATATTTAGTTATTAGTTACCCTATACGTAATAGGATTATTACACAGAAAATAGCAACGCAACACCATTTCTTCTTGAATGTTAAATTTACATACATATAACAAGAATCACATCCTGTGTCCTTTTCCCTGGGTTTAGTATAGATATGAGTAGGTACATTACATTGCATTCTGTTCTATCTGTACTACACTACTACACTAGCGATTAGCAATACAACTACATATATACAACACAAGAGACAACTGTTTCTTTACTCTGTCCGCTCTGTTGACTTTCTTATATCTATAATGCATAAATACCATTTCCACTCTGACACATTACGACAACTACACTACTACTACTGTCAACTTTAGATAGTCAGCTAAGAAAGAAGACGAAGTTGTTGGTAAGAGAGGAAAGTAGAACGAAAATGTATATCTACTTCTCAACTCAACTCAACATTTTAAGTTATACACAGTACCCAGAAATATATGACACTTTATTATGCACCAAAATGGAAAAAATATGTGCTAATTCAAGAGCTATCTTCACGTTTGCAAAAAGTTTTAGCAAAAAGCAAAAAATGAATTTTTAAATACGTGTGCACTAATTAAACTCATTGCAAATCAAAATTGAATGTACTACGTAGTATAATAATTGTTCACATTTACGGATTTACTTACTACTGTGTTTTAAAAAAAGTAATAATTATTATGCATATAACTATATCCTACGAACTATAGTAGTGCACGATAGTGGAGAAATATACTGAAAATTACAATGCTTAAAACACACCCCCAAAAGGTGGAAGATACTATTCAAAATTACAAATATAAAACACTCTCCAGTGCTGCTTTCTGTGCAAACTCGTGCACTAGATACTTTATGACCCTATTAATTAAAAGGTAAAATCTTTGTTTTGAGTAACTACAGATATTGATATGTAAGAAATACTATATACGTATTTGCATGCATATCCAACTCTGCCTTGAAGGGCATTATCAATAGAAAGTATTTAAGCAAAGGGCGCCTATTTACATATTACATATATGAAATATAGAGCTGTATAGTAGAGAAGAATGAATAAGTATTGCATATTACATTACATATCTTGACTCGGGTAAATATTAGTGCTTGGAATGCACACTACTATACTTTCACCTACTAAATCTGGAATCATATTATAGTCATATGCATATATTTTACAGAAGCTGTATTCTAAGAAATGGGTTGAAGAAGGCTTTAGGTAAGGAATCACTGTCTCGTCTTACTTAAGTTGCTCAATTCTACAGTAGTTATATCATGGGATGGTACCCGAGCATAGGGATGGAACATTAATCAAATCTTTTCCTTGGTGTGTACTTTTGCATCACTCCACTTTGCTCTGACTCACGTTTGTCTTAACTTGACTGATTGGTAGAAAGACTGTAGCTTAGCAAACAAATTCTACAATATAGTATCCTCTCGTACAAAATTTTATTGAATCTCCCAAACGTGCTTAAATAATTGCATAATTTACATCTGCATTGCTAGACAAGACACTACTATCTAGTCCAACTTAAATTATTATCACCAAAAATTTGTATTCAGCTAGCTATAATACAAATGGATATATGAGAGTATATATTTATATAAGGGTACATATTTGGGGGTTTTAAAAGGCTGGAACTGAAATGGTCCTCTACAACAAATAGCAAAAGTATACACAACTTACGTAGCAGTGTACACTCACACTCAACTATTCACAATACAAACTGGGCCTAAATACTAATTAGCAGTTACTCAATAATTAAGTGTATTGAATTATGGGTGGCTAATAATGTTGTATTACAGCTAAACTCGATTCCGACGATTTCTTCCCTTTCTTTCATTTTGAATGGCTATATAAGCTGGTGTAAAGGTACACTGTACACATCGTACATTAACATTACATATCAATTGGCATCAGCCAACTACCGTATATAGCATATTAGATATGCACCAAATTCTTGATGTTGTATCGCTGTATTATTCAACTTTGTCTATATTGAAGACAACGAATCTCGAGAGATCTACAGTTATTTGTTATTTGCTCATTCACAATATTTACACAATTGAGGAGCAATAATATGCTATTAATCTTATTGTCCAACTTAGTTATCAACTGTCTGTCTCTATAAGTATGATAAAATGCTATAGGTACAGTATACAGATGTATTGTACATAGAATGCATGCTTGAAGTGTGTATAATGATGTCTATATAACATACTATTATGCTATTCCTCTGCAACTAATTTTGATTGTGGAACACAGCATCACTCACTGTCCAAACTACAGATAATTGTAACATCCTTAGAGGAAACCCTTTAACATGAATAAAAAGCAACTAACTATTGCGTCATTACGAGGGACGAATTTGGGAGATGTCTAATATTTCATTAGAAGTTAAGCCTCTCATTTCAATACCTAGAGTATATCCATCACGTGCATTTTGCTTCTTTGCCCCTCCAACACAAGCAGACACCACGAGTCTATGATTTTTAGGACTACTACTGTACTCGACGGCGATGGTTGCTTAAAATCTTACAAAATAAGCCACAATATAAAACACTCCTACATATATATTGCTATAACTGTGACGCCAGAAGTGTAGCATTAAGTGAAAGTTGAGTATGGGTACTAAACTGCCGAAAAAATTTTGCTGAAAGGGAGATTGAATGAAAGATGAATGCGAAAGATAAAGTTTTACGATTTTTTCACTTCAGTCGAACCGTATTTCCACCGTAACGTTATACAAGATACACTTATTGTTGTTTGCAAAGGCCTTTTTATGAATGAATAGTAAATATTACGTAAATAAGATTTCTGCGCTTATGAACATGTACCTAAGTAAACGAGCAACACTCAGTATATGTAGCACAAGTAATTTTAATGCCTATACGAATACCTAAGTATTGTTGTGCTGTACCTAATTATTTAATACGTTATCATAAATCTTGTTCAATAAACTACGTACCCGTGGATATAGCATTCCGGAGAGCATTTTCCCCATTAGGATCTAAGATCTAGTATTGACCAGTTTTGCTTCATTTCATCCACCATACTAAACTAATTTATTTTCTCATTGGCTAACCCGCCCATTGGCTATTGTTATAGAATTCGATGCTCGTACATTTATTCCACTTTTCTTTGAATTATTTAATTTGACCCAACTGATAATGTTAGGCTACACTGATTTTAAACCCTCATTTTTATGATATTACATTAAAATTCTATTCAAGGCATGAAAGTTAAAAAAACGGTTTTATTCAGTTGGGACAATCAATTGGCACTATTAGGAGTAATACCAAAACCCATAAGGTAGGCAAACAAATAGTGGTCTAACGAGCATAGTCTTGAATACTTTCCTTATTTAATATGGATTATCAACACACATAATGTATATGTTGAGTTTATTGGGAAAATACATAACGCTATGAGAAGTAAGATTTTAGCCTACAAGCCTATAAACTGACCGGAAGAAAATACAGATATATATTTATGGTTTACTGTTACTATTCAGTAACCTTGTAGATTTATTGAGTGAACTAATAATGACTGAATAAAGTTGCACTACAAAAAAGGGTTATTATTCCGACGGAGAAATAAAATACGGACCTTATTGAAAGAGAACTCAAGGGACCATGAATAAGTTCCTTTTTTGCAAAGTACGTCCCAAGCAAAGCTCTCTCCTACTCGTCTTCACATCTGCATACTTTTAATTCTCGAATATGACCACGAGATTTCACTCCCGTTATGTGATCATACATGGATTATTGCATGTTGGATACACCAAGTCAGCCAAAAAAATCAAAAAGCCCTTTGCAACTGAGGTTGCATTTTAAATTATTCCAGTTCTCTTTTTACTTTATACAAACTTTACCTAAGTGAGTCGCTTCCTGTGCCTGTAAGCACTAAACCTGATAAAAATGTACGATAAACAACGAATAACCCACTAAATATATGAAAGTACAATATCTACTGCTGTATTCTTTTGCTATCTATTCCTGCTAAAGAGTTTCTAGCTCGTTACCCTGTTTTGGATATCGAAATTATGTTTACCAGCGTATTTGCACATAGAGAAAGTTTGGGGAAAGTCGTTCCAATCACATTTCGCCAACAATAACCTGACCTAAAGCTCTTCTTTCCCACATGCGATAGCAACCGGAGAAATATATTTTACACAGATTTAATTATGTTTACGAATTTTCTATACATATCTGTACCTACTTAATACATAATTTCACCTAAATAATTCACTTTTAGATAAAAGGGAGTTAATACAACTTAATTTTAGCTCCAAAGCGATTGAATTCCTCCGCTGATTATATTACAGTACATAATATATTTATCTAACACTATACTGTACGCTAAGTGCGAGTTCTTATGTAATTTGGAAAATAAGGCACAGCAAGTTGATCTCCTTTTACTCATTTAAGTCTTAAGAAGAAAAGACTATATTTATGCTTCGGATTGACATCAGAAGGGTTAATCCCGTTTAATGCGTTGTAATTAATTGGTATTACTTTTAGAAATGCTAATATCTAGGATAAACTACTCAAATACATGACGAGTTCCTTAATACAAACTAAACCCGTTAATACATAAAGTAAAGTACAGATACTACAAGGATTAAAATATAATTACCTTGTAATTAGCACCAGAGGAAGCAAGTCCAAAGATTATGGAGAGGTTACTTGAGGAATGAAGAGATGGAGATGAGTACTAGGAGCAGACACACCTGTTGTGGGATCTAAGACTGCAGTAGAGTAGAATAGTATTAGTAGCACCCTTCTTCCGATTCCCAGAAAAGGTAGCTGGAAGGAATATTGAATTAACTTAATTGGGAAAGTTGAGAAAGGGGTTTGACTTGACTTTGCTAGTGAGAGTTTAGGAAAAGCAGAGCAACTGGCTCAAGATTCAAGTGAAGATGAACTGACAAGGGAAAGTCTGGTTCTGGAACTGGAGCGTAGTGGGTTTGGTTTGGTTGCTTTGCTGCTCTGGCTTGGCTGTGGCTTAAATAGATCGGATGCCTGGCTTCAGTTTGGAGTTTGGTAGACTTGACTGGACTGCCTGAGTTGTCTGTCTATGTATGTATTTGTATGTGACGTGTTGTCTTGTGCTGTGTGAGGGAAATAGTTCAGTTAATCGAGTCTTGTCTTGTCTCACCAGTTTCACCTGCTGCTTTTACGAGATGAAGAAATGAGTTGTCGCACTTTAGTCTACGCTTCTCTTACAAGAGAACTTGGTGGCTATGGTTTGGCCCGCTCTGGAGCTGGGTTTTATTATTTCTATTGAATAGCTATTTGTATCATGGCTCGGTCTGGCCTGTCCAGGCAACACTTTATCCCGAACTTAACATTAAATATATCAGTTTCTACAGCGCTGTTCAATATGCAGCGTCGCAATGATTTCATCTTTTCATTTCCACTTGATTTCATATTCTTGTAATCCCTGATGTAAATAACAGAATAGAGGACTGTTGTAGCAGTACAATTCAGTTCCTAAATATTAAGTCGGAGAAAGCAGTGGACCCCATTTCTATAGTCTCACTGGAGGAATCCCAATAGGTTACTCTGAAAATTTGAAGTCGATATCTCATACCGTTTTTGAGTTATTCCCAAACAGACTGACGGACAGACAGCCACAGCATTCACATAAAGGAGACAAGCTCCTTACAATTGAGACGATCTTTAGTAATGTGGTATTGACATGGAAGTTTACTTCGGTGAACGTGGTATGGCAATGGAGATTTGTAAAGCACTGTATATACAAATAGCTATATAGTAGGTAAGTATTATGGCATAAACAATTGATTTACTATTAGCTTATCGATAGTTTGTGTAGCAAAATAAGCCTCCTCACTGTCCAGTTGGAAAAACTCGCTGCGTACCTATATGTTATGAATATTTCTGTAATATATATGGCAGTTACAGAGTTCGCTAGTAAAATTCTAGGGGACAAAAAGCATAAATGAGTGAACGAGAATGGGACAGGCTAGCCGAAAGCCGATTTTCTAATGTAGTAACGCTACTTCACAACTTATTATATCTCTATACACACATAAAAGAAAAAAGAAGACGTTTGCCATTTTGCCTTCGTTTTACAAACGTACTATATATATGCAGTAGTGTGCTGTAATAATGTAATATAGGTAGGTATGTTGGTTATTTAAGTACAAAGATCTGAGTGCCCTGCATGTACTGTACATATATGCTCTATTTTCTATCCCCAACTTTTCCTCATCTTCTCATTCTGACGTTCACACTGACTGACATGCGCTACCTTGTGAAAACTTTCTCTCAGGCAAATGATATATCATTTTAAGTGTCACATTAGAAATAAAATGCATTTGGCAATACAAGAAAGACGAGAGTCGAAGCAAAATAATTAGTATTACACATTTACCCAAACTATGTACTTACTATTACTCGAGTAATCATGATAAGAAATGATACATCATCAAAACGTTGCTCCTTTCAAAGACTACCTTAAAAGCTCTAACTCTCTATAAGCAAAAAATGCTATATTACTGCTTCCCTAAGAAAATATACCTTCTTTAGTAGCGCTGTTACCAAAATGTATTGTTTCCAATTAATTAGACAGAAACTCTCCTAATTTGAATAACTACATGCAAAAATATTTTAATCCTCTTACATTTTTTGTGACAAAGAAACTTTCTTCCAAGATGATTCCCAAATTATATAAATTGCTTTAGGTAGTTAGTAAATACAGCAAATAATATTACAGATAGGATTACTTATGTTGTCCATACAAGTAACAATACAAATTATATTAAACTATGTAGCTTCATTTCTTACACTGAGATTTTGAAAGGAAGCTTTTTATCCATGTATTTTTAGATGGAGAAAAAAGTGAATCTCTTATGGATATGAGGTCGAAATTTTGGCTGTAGAGAGTCGTAAATGGGCTCATTCGAAAGAACGCAAAATCCTGAAGAGTTCACGTCGGCGATATTTGCACTTTAGTTATTAGTGCCTATTACATTGCGTACTGACATTTCATAATATGTTACGCATTTTTGTTTAACTTGAATTGGTGACCCGTCCTTATATCGAAGCTAACTAATGAGCCCCCCTTAATTATCGCTTAAGTATTTACTCTCGAACTCGTGGACAAAATGTTATTAATGAATGATATTACTACATTTAATTATTGTTATTGTAAAAAAAACAGTACTAATATCTTGCATTAAGTGTATGGCTCATGTTAACATAATTTAATTAACATAAAGTATTATAAAAATAAACAAACTTTAACATAAAGTTTCATTTGTTGGTTTGATGCTTTCTCTAGTTAAATTCATGGAAAGCGTCATATGTCGAGAAAGCGTCTCCACCTCACTCTATGTGAGTAAGAAACAACTAGGGAGACGCACCAAAGTACACTTTCATCAGTAATGTATAAACATGCACAGAGGAAGCTCCCTCCTCCGAGAACCATGCGTTTGCGAACTGTGCAATAGGAAAGCTGTTACATACTTTCTCTTTCAGCGGCTAACGAGTTGCTCTCTGCGGAGACTAAAAATATCAAAGTATGAATATAGTACCAATAATTAATTACCAATTCAAACCTATTTTATGTTGCATTGTTACAATAATTATAGTACTATTGACATGTTGACCGTATACCTATACAACAAAATCTAATGAGAAAACATATACTATTATGTATTCATTTCTGATATGCCTTTAAATAGGTCAAATATTGGCTTTAGCAACTTAAATGTACAGATAGTATATTGTTACAAATGCCATGAGACCTTTGCACTGACAAACTGACAACAACTAGCAACGAACATCCCCACAAAAAGTAATGTCAATCCCCCAAGCTTGAGTCAACATTCTATTCCTATTCAACATTGCATTAGCATCTTTTTCAATAGCTTCACTTAAAATTCAAGCTAGTGTAATAATATTACGTAAGAGAAAGTTGATGCACTGTGAAAGCATTACGTCGGGTTATTACAGTGGGGAATGGGAAACAAGAAACATGCAATTCCAAAACATTGGTGTACGACAGTATTCAAATTCAAGTTATTTTCCCTAATTTCACTTAAGCTTGCAAAGTAAGGGATTTTAGAAAATCACAGAATCTACCTCAGATCTTTGTGTAGCAGGTTCCGGAATTGTAAACCTAAAGAATGCATTTATTAAATGATCTTTATCCATGGATGTAATAAGTAGTACACAAAACTAGTTAGCTTGCAAATATGCTCAGGTTCCAAGTAAGGCAACTGGGATATCATTGGGTAGCTAATGACTTGGCAAATAAATACACGTTGTGTTTCTTCACTTTTTTAAATGGCCCTTTTGCCCTATTTATATATTTTGTAAGTATGTAAGAAACGGTACTCCACTTGCAGGTACCGTTGTGCAAGTTTTAAAACACAAACGATTATCGTGGTTTTAACACTATATTATTAATTTCATTCAAAACAAATTATTGAGATGCCATGTTTACACTGATGACTTTAGACAACTGATCACCCAGATATGGGTTTTGTAGATGTGTAGTCAAGAAAGCTTGGGATTTTCTCTGCGATTTAATTGAGACTCCAGCCAAATAAGTAAAGGTGGGTAACCTGTTAGCAGTGTAAGTAGCTCATGTAGCAACTTCTGTTATTTAACCAAAAATTATGCATTCCAAAACTTTGTCCTTCTCCAACTCCACTAATTTGAAACCAAAAGAAAAAGAATAAAAATGAGAAGTAAATTACCATGTTAGGAGAAAACAAATAACCTACCTACGTAAGTTATACCGCAGCAGCATTTTTCTAGTTATAAATTGGTTGTCAGTGACCGACTTGATTGAATCGTGAAAGGGAAAGCTTTTGGGAGAAAAATAAGTAGATAGGGTGATATAGTAAGTACCTTAGCATACCATATCAGTTTCTGGTTTATTTACATACTCACACGTACATATAATAAATATATAAGTACACAAATCACATACTATGTTTACCCACATTCCCATACGTTTTACCATTCACTTGTGTAAGGGAAGTAATTTATTTACCTTAGTAGCAATAGGTGTTACCAAGAAGTGTACATTAAGTATATAAAGCCGGAATACCAATATGTAACAGGTTGTAAATAATTGTCTTCGCCCCTGCAAAAATCTATACATAGAAACAGAGAAAATATACGGCATACAGTAGCAGAGCAGAACTGATAAAACATTTGAGAAAGCGATTGTGAGGTCATGACAAAGTGAAAACTTATTTGGAACATGTTGTTCATCTTCTATTTAAATGGTGTAAACACCTAGAATGACTAGTACTCCTTCCTATCTGTATAACCCTTTGTACATACGTATATGAACTTATCTGTATGAAGTACTTGATATTCACAAAATCCCCCACCAGACAAGATAGGTAAAACCAATACGTTACAGTAGAAATATATGTTCGTGTTGGCAGATAGTTTGAAGGTCAATTTTATGGTATGTTACTCACAATTCCCAAGCATCAGTTACAGCACCTATTGTTTCCCTAAAACCAAGCAAAATCTATATAATTTTTACAAGTACTTATACATCTGTTTAGTTAAAGAAATGAGATCTTCGATTATATCAGTATTTAACTTTTTTTAATTTTCGTTAAGTTAAGGTTATAGCCACAGGAGAAAGCAAATACATGTGTTTTCCTACTCTATCACTTTATGAAGAACTCAATTAAAATGCGATCAATCCGCATGAATGAGCCACCTTAATTATGCTTAGCTATCAGGAAAGGAGACATGATGGATTTTGTTAATTTCAAACTATAAGTTGTCGAAAACATTCTTTTAGAAAAAAAAATCAGAAAAATATTGCGGGAAAACTTATTCGTTTTTTGTCCTAATACCTTGCAACACCGCTAGAAAGTTGCTGATTTCATGGTAGATCCCTCCCCAAACATGCTAGCTCGATTTCATATGAGCTTGAGTTCTCATTTTCCCTCTAACAAATTCAATGCAAATGCAATGAAGACCGTGTGTGCGTGATAGATAATACAAACGCTGGGCGGTGACAGAGTAGATTCTTCGGCTATATTTGTCTGTCTACCAAGTATAAAGACTTTCTTGTCGATAAACAGTAAGTTAAGTGGTACTCTATAGACAGAAGTAAATAGAGAAAGCGGATATCTTGTTAGCACTTTGTGCCACATCCTTTTTCTTGGTGCTGTAAACTAGACGTAATGTATACATAGACACAGCACGTTCTAAGACTTAAACAAAATTACCTAATTTGTAATTTATATATGTGTACTGTACTACTTAGTAGACACAAACGCCTACACACTAAAGGTTACCAGAGCACTGACCAGCAGCACTACATTATAAAAATGAATGAAATGGCTTGAAAAATACTGTATTTAAGTCTACATATTAGCATTTACATATCAGATATCGCTATTATAATTATAATATAACGAAAGTAAACCTGCCTCAGTGCATATTACTGAGTATTAAAGGATGATATACAGGGTGAGTCAGATATATCTGACCCCGACTTTCTTACTTTCACTTAGAAAAACCTAGCAACGGGGTCAGATATATCTGCCTCACCCTGTATAGATATTAAATAGTGTATTGTGTTAGGTAGCTATACTAATTGTAGTAGTCTAAACAACTTTAACGTCTCTATAATAGCCCCTTCAGAGAGAAATTGTCATTACTTGATGTGTTAATGTGTTCTACTGTTGTTAATTTGAGTAAAACTCAAATTATGATTTCCTATTATTAGCTATGTAAGTATTCCAGATTCTATAATAATAATCTAAACTTCAAAAATTGCTTTAAAATTCTCCCTTGCCAGTTCACATCTAGAAAGTATTAGATTGACTTTGACTACTGTATTTACAACTATTAACGAGCTATACCTTAAGTTGTAATGTTGTTTATTATAAAATTAGCAAACTGATCTTACGAGCACCAAAGGTCCCAACAGGAGTCGAATTTTCTCCATGCAATGTTTTGTTTTCTGTATGAAGGTACTCACTCGGGTGCATATAATTAAAAATCTTAGTACAAATGTATTATGGTAGTAGCTATTAAGTTTGAGAAAGTGCTAAACAAGAGAAAGCTAAATAGTTTTACATGGAAAAGTCTTTTCCCTATACTGCTTACTAAATAAATTGGTCAATGGTCAACACCCAACCACGCCCCAGAACATGGTGGTTCACTGCCTTCGCATCCTCGATATCGCCGTGATTAAACATTTAAAGTGCCGTTGCTCAAGAATAAGGAAATGAAAATCGTCTGACTTAAGTATATAATCAGACTGAATGTTTGTATTTAGAAACCAGCTTTTCTTTCTTAAGAATCTTATCTTCATTAGGTACTTGATGCTCAAATATGTAGTTGTATTGTACTATATATGGTATATGTAATTGGAATTTATTTAGTATCATCATACATTACATTGTCTATTTAAATGCATCGTAGGGAACTTTCTCTGTGAATATCAGGCTCTACATACATAGTAATGTCAATGGAGATAGCTACCACACATGGTCATAAATGACATTACCTTTGCAATGACCTTAGTATAACACTATTTGAATTGCGCTACTTATTTATGCTTAAATCTCGTTTGGACGGCCAGGTAAATTCTGTTGTACCCCATATCCCGGGTGCATTTTAAAATGCTTAAAATTAAAAACTAACTGTTTTCTTCTTCAAAAATGCAAGATTTTAGTCTGAGATCATTCAATTATCTCTCATTTTGAACTATTTTAATCAAAATACAATTAAGTGAGTGCTAAACAATAAGATTTTTTAAAGGCGTAAGCGTAAGCTTTTTTTTGATCACACTAAAAATGTCCCAAGTCTCAGACTATTTATGACTTCCGATTTGTTAGCACCCTTCCTGCAGATCATACAAAATCTACGGTGACCTCTACCCCTACATTATAAGGAAATGCATAATATATTATGGACGTAGCATTACTATGTGCATTTCTACGTATTATGTAATACTGCGTGTCAGTTGTAATTCTACAGCGTTCGACGTTCCTTGTTTCCTTTCGATATTGTGTGAAGCCCACTACACTACTGCCCTAAAGAACTCTCGTACCTATGTGTCAACGTTCTTTGTAGAGAATTCCTAGTAAATTATGTAATATCTTCCTTGCGTGTTGTCTATTGCCAACGTATTTACGGGCTACCTCCGTCTATTTATGTACTATTTACACGGAGCAATATGCACATTGAGGACATATAACTTTTGTTTAGCGACATGTTGTTCTATATTGTATTGTACTTAAAAAGATTAAGTGTAGCATTGCAGTACTTGCAGTTTAGTTTGTGGGTGAACCATACATAACACAGCGTAACCCCACAAAAGGAAAAGTTGTCTGTCAATCCATTTCCTGACTGAAGTGAAACTGAACTGTGTGTATATCTGTAGCTACTTGTAGAGCTAGGAGGGACAATATTCAGCGGTAGATCAAAGGAGTGAGACCAAGACTACAGATAGTGATGGTGATAGTACATATTAACATAGAGTGCAGACAGAAAAAGACGGACAGACCAATAAGAACGTCACTTTAGTACATAACATACACATACACAGAGAAAAGGAAACTAAACTACATACAAAATACATACCTGCTTTCTCAACTCAATTCTACTGTCCTGTCTGTGCATTCTCTAAACTCTACTCGACTAAAGTCTTTTTATCTATATAATGCCTGTTGCTACTACACTATTCTGCTACATATTACGTATTTCCGTAGTCGTACTTCATTCGCTCCACGCAATTTCATCGAGACACTACACTATCCAAGACACCTACTGAACTGATTGTAGGGAAACCACTAGTTACTCACATCACATCAAACTACTGCTATCACTACTTACTTACACCTACATGCATATTAGCGTTAAGGCTAGCAGAATACTTCTACCAATTACCTGTATACAAAAGCTAGTAAAAAGTATATAAGGGGATTCACAATATCCGATTTACACTACTTTTCCAAAGGAAGAGTGAGAAGAACAACGTGTCCTGTCCTGTTCGGCTATTGCACCGCAACTCAATTTCTTGTCTCAGTAAACGGAAAAGTTTGTCAGCTAAATCTGTATAAGAAAAATATCCGCGAACATTACATTTGACTACTAAGTATATAGGCAACAATTTTACTATATCAAGTTAATACTTTTTCTACTTTCACCAACCAAGGGTATAAGGCGCTGAGAATTTAGATTCAGATTCAACATTTAAAAATATATAGTAGATAGTATATCTAAGTAAGTATTTTGAAAAAGCTATTAAAACCTGAGAGTTAAAGTGAAGAGGTGGTTTGGTTACTATTTACATTCATACTACTTAACTTGGAGGGGAAAGTTTTTGTCTTGAGAATCGAAAGAAGGAGAAAGTCAATATAAAACGTATTTTAAGGAAGATAGAGTCTATTGTACTATTAGGAGAGATCTGCCTACGTAAGAATACTAACCTATTTACTTATTGTTAGTATCTTTGATTTTAGCGTTTTCTTGTCAACTATATTTGCTTTTCCTTTATCCACATCCTGAGGAGAGAAAGTTGTGTTAGAAGTAGAAAGGAGTTTGTATTTATACAGAGTACATATTTAGTGGGGTGGCTGGAATGAACTAAACGCATCTTGTCTATTTATTCTATTGAGGGATTTAGCTCATACTAGAACTCGAAAAAGGTTAGCTTTCAAATCAATTACGGACTTCTACAAATAAGCAAGCAACGTCCGTCTGTATACATTTCATATTACATACTGTAAACATTATAGCAGTTTAAAGAGACTGGCAGACATCGACAGCACATCAGACAGAGCAGATAATCTGATAAACAGGGAACGCTAAACTTGCGCTGACGCTACTGCTTCTTGATAACAGTTGAAATAATTCCTTGTGAAACACATTGCTAAATAGACGAAAAATCATGAAGATTGGAATCCAAATGGGGAAAATGGGACTTTTAGCCTCTTTAATTCTGGTATTCTTCTATTGTCTTAACTTGGCGGAAAGTAAAAGAAGTAAAAGTACGTAATTTATCTATATACTATATATATAACGTTAATACATATTATTCTTTCTCTTTTATTATTATATCTTGCATTTAAAAATATTATTATAATTACCACTATATCTACTTATAGTTTAATTATGTGTTAGCTAAATCTAAGTCCACAGAGATGTGTTTTTGATCTCACATCCATGTGTTGGCTTTATATACAATAATAGTAAGCACATCAAAAATTTTAATTATCTAAATTAATTAGACACTTAATTTTTTCACTAACAAAGGCAAGAATGGTCAGATTAATAAGATATTTTAACTCGGTCAATGTATAATATCAATATAGGCATACTACTTATGCGTAGCAACACTGCCTAATAAGAATTGGTTATAGCAATAAGTACAATGGACAATCAATGTATTTAAACGTGTAACATCTGGATAATTATTTTAATGGATGATGTTTTTTATTAATAGGTGCATGCTATTACTATGGACATTCCTGTTGGGGAGGTAAGAACCTTTAAATTACTTTTTCTTTTTCTTGGTTTGTACACACTTTTATGTTCATTTAGAGTTACATGGGCCTTTTAATACATATCTAGTTCATACCAAGTGGGTTATTCCACCCATATACAGTTCATGATTTGTCGACCCTTACATAAACACTACTACATTACATTCTCGACAACAATTAAGGTTTATCCTTTCACCCCCGTTCTTTGTAGATTCTGATAATTGGTTTATGTTATTTACTTTATAAGCGTTTATACAAAAATAGCAGACTATCCTGGATTAGAAAGTAACCTAAATTAGTACATATATGCTAAAATCTGTACGTGGGAAGGTAGTAGTCATTAGGAACCGACTGCAACGTGAGAGTTGAATAGAAAATGGTGAAATAAGGTTCAGCGGAAGAGGAAATCATTTCAGGATATAATGGACAGCCGTCCCATTATTTAAATGACATTACTTACACACCTAGAGTGAAGTGTAGCTCTCTAATGTATTGTATCATTGTATATGATCACGTTCGATTAATTTCGAGGAACAGCAATCATTTGAGTGAGGGCTTGACAGCTAGTTCATTATTTACACTTTCCCCGATGCTTTCACCTACAGTAATTTAATTGTAGTTGACGATACATATTTACACTGATATAAATATGAACTAGGGTATTGTACAATCTGTATTTACCTGGAAATATTAAGTGTGTCAACAGATTAACAGAACGCAAGCGATTAAACATCATCAAACGATGTAAGTAGATGTGCGTAGGTTGAGGCCTACATTTTTTTTGAATTTCAAACACTACCACGGAAAGGCATGGGGTATTTGGGGGGTCATACAGTTCAGAAATGTATAGTTAACTACATAGCCATCAGAGAATATAAATGGTACCACTAGTGTGTATATAGAAGGCTGGCGGGAGGTAAGAGAACGGTGGAGATTAGCGATAGCTTTCAGCCAATGGCGTTAACGGAGGCGCTCCCACTTACCACTCACGCTTGCGCCTCCCTCAATGCCATTGGCTCAAACTCCACGTTGCTCAGATTAAGTCAAGGCTTATTTACATGTGTCTACTTCTTCTTTATTATATGATAGACATAAAAGCCATGCCAGATCCCACACAATATCCCATCCCTCATCCCCTGTGGGGTCACGTGGTTTCATTCATATCACACACTAATATCCCATCGCTCCTTCCTGGCTTGCATACGTGCAATACTACCTTGCATATTTATGTAGATGCTACTACAATTATATTTATATACATACATTAACCTGACATGACTTGACGTTGCAATGCGTTCATCTTAACTCAGTATATCATATAATAATTATGCAGCGATATATCCAAGAGATTTTTTTGCGAAGCTTAACTAAACAGAGAGTGGCCAGTTTAGCATACATTTCACTCTCTTAAATGGCAAATCTACAGTTTTTGTCCAACAATTTATAACAATTTTCAGCATCATACATAAGGTAAGTAAAACTAAAGCAATGCATTTTCTGGTAGTGTGCAATTTAAAATATTTCATTTGGCAAATTCACCATCCAATCCAGATTTTATAGAAATAAATATGCAAGCACAGCACTGTACTATACTTAATATTTGCTGCAAAGTGTGTAAAGTGTTTACTATAGTAAGAGAATGCAATAATGCTGGTATTATATTGAGCATATATAGTTATATAAACTATTTCCATATCTATAATACATTATATAAAAATATTATTATATGTACTACATATACGTATGTACATTACATATATATTATGCAATGCACTGTGCATATTATTATGCACGGTACATATATATCATTATTATGAACTGTACATATTGTTATATGCATGGTACATACGTAACAACATGTAATGTAGTGTACTGGCTTTATTTCGTTATACAATACTGCACAGACAAAAGGGTAGCACTGATTTGTGACAAAGGACATAATATTATGCAAGGTACCCATTATGCAGCATGTATACATTACATATTTTGCATAATATGGTAGATGGTACATATTATTATGTACCATATAAATGAAATCGGATCATGTGTGAGATGCGCTATGTATTATTTTCATTATTAAAGGGTCAAGTGTCATAGTAAGCAAGTAAAACCACTTCTAGGACCATTTTTATAACCTTAATAGTAGAACCAGGGCGAGTAGATAGGGTTACCTTTTCTCCCTTATTGCGTAGAAAGTCAATGCATTGTACATGGGCAAATGTTTAAGCAATAAATGTCGGGTTGATGCTAAATTACGCGAGAGGCGCATTGTAGACAGGGAGTAAGTACTAGACCAGTTTTTAATACATGATCATGATAAAGAGTAGGGGCTTTGGGGGAAAAATGTCAACAGTGACAGTGACCACTTCTGGAGTAAGTTACTTTCAAAAGTGACAATTTCTGTCAGCATTCTTGTTATAACTCAGTTATTAAGTGTCTCACAAAGTCGTATTAGCGCTCATTCCACAGGTAGTTAGATTTCCTACATTTCTTTTGCTGATACATTGTAGGTAAGAGTCCTAGTTTGGTCACTGTTGACATTTTCCTCCAAAATCCCCCCCCCCCAAAGTGTACTGCAACTATGTAGCCTAATACTCCATACCGACTGCGCGCCTCTGGCGTAATTTATTTGGAACCAGACATTTTTTTCTTACGAAACAGATGTCGAGTTTCTTAACTAGCCTTGGTAGAACCTTATAAAATTAGTTACTCTTTGGCTAGTAATGCTAGATTAATCGGAGAAAAGAGAAGCTTGACATCAATCCAGCCCACAACAACTTACTGTATTATATTAATTATGTTACTACTACATGTAGACTATTGTAGACAGCATAAATTAGTAAACAGAAATCACTACAATGATAATTAAAGATATCGCACCGTCTGCTATTATGTCCCAGTAATTTGGTATGTATGTATTAGCATTTCCAAAGGTATTCGACTATTTCGTTGACATGACAGAAAACATAATATACACACAGAACAGCAAAGGCAAGGGAAATTTATAGACAGTTTACGTCAAGGGAAAGCAAAGCTAAATATTTATCAAAGCAAATGTTGATGTGCTTAAGCTGTAGCTTATTGGGATCAGTACCTTAAATTACTGTGTCGGTGACTCATATTTCATCTCGCATCGTATCGTCGTCTATTCCTATTTACAAGAAATTATTATATAAGATACTTAAATGTGTGATAGTCTTTTGGTGACGATGATTTCCGCCCACTCATCCTACTGTACTATTAGACAAGCTGCACTCTGCAATGCACTATTTCTATTTTTACCTCCACTTCTTATACACGATTAGTAGTGAACCACCTAAAGCGATAGATCCGGTATCTGTATCTGCCTGTGTAGTAATAGGTTGTTTATTCTTAGAAAATATTTTACATTTCCCGTATTTATGTAGCATACTATACGACAGTTACGGATGATGATTGAATTTCATAGTAGTAGTATTTATAATCCAGATATCTGTCACCATCTGAATATCAATCGTTACGTTTTATGTCGTAGACAAGTGAGATATTGGAAATAATTGTACATACTATTGTCCATAAGCCAAGGTGGCTCAAATGTCAATAGGCTTGTTCAGAGGCGGACGTAACTATGACAAAATTTGAGCCACCTTGTCATAAGCAATATTGAAAGTTTAGCTTGAGAAATAAATGCATCTAAAATGTTTTGGGTTGTTTTCACATTTAAAGAGGTTTACACGTAGTAAGGGTCTGAGCAGACCTCTTGGAGTGGACCCTCTTCGTATTAAGTGTTAAGTGATAATCACTGCTACAGATAAATTAGTTTTTAAATCAAATTCCTATTTCACTGGGCAAAACATACATGTTACTAGCAGACTAAACAAGAAATAATTACAGCGTAAGACTAATTTGATGTAAATATAAAAGCTCCGTTTCGCTTAGGTAGAATATGAAATAAAAAAACAAAAAAATGTAACTATGTAGTATGACAATGTGGTGAAAGCTTACAATGGAGAAAAGTGAAAATTATGACACTATATGTGTTTTCAGTAGTTTTTCAGCCCCCTGAGAGCAAAAAGAAAATTTTATTTCGTCGTATTTAAGTTTAAGTGCACCAAATTCATTAGAGGCGAAATATGAAGTTGCAGATTAAACTGCTAAGGCACTATAGAAAAGAATAGAAAATGATTTATTCATGTGTCCAATATAACAAATCAATACAGGTTGCGTACTGGTCTCAAAATGTTAGACACCCTTTCAGTGGGCAGGCCAAGTCGTAATATCCAAACATCAAACATAAATGTCCAAATAATTATTATTAATAATGAAAAGTTTTGAGTGGACATAACTCCACTAAATTCCACTGCATTGTAGTTATTGCCAAGGGATGTTAAATATTCCTGCAACATATATAAATGAAGTGCATCATCAGATGATGTTCTTCATGGTCATGACTGTTAAATAGTGAAAATAGAACATCGCCGTTTTAGCTCTAATGTAGTGAAAAGGCAAGGAAAGGCACCAACAGTCCTAATGTCAGTTAGTTTGAAAATGATTATTTTAGGAGGAAGGAGAGGACCGAGTACCTGGTTGTGGCTTTCACTATAATTACTTTACATAATTTAGTATACCATTTACAAAAGACTATTGAATAAGCAATTAACACTACATACATCACTCTCACTCTTCTGTTCTGCTTGCTCGTTTTGTGAAGAACAAAATGCATGTATAATGTAGCGAAATGGTAAATGACTGATTAATATAATGATGTAAGGTATCTACATGTATTGTGCAGGCAGACAAATCATAACCTTAAGTGCTCTGTGATAACAAGATTGATAAGAACGGAACAGAACGGGATAAAGTTTACACGCTAGCCTGTTCACTTCACTATTACTAGGAACTCTCATGAGCATAACAATTGCATTGAGTTTAGTACATAGAGGTAGCGGTACATGTGTTGTTTGAAACATTTCTAAGTAATTACTTATTCTTTGGCTCTTTAAAATCGTGAATAAGTAATAAATGCATATTATAATCTACTCAAATCTTTGGTGGTACTGAAAATGAAGTGTTTTGCTTTAGGAGCAGGATGCCATAATATGATATATATTATACCTAGTAGTAGTAGGCAACACTGGGCATCCAGGAATAGAACTTTGTTAGAAGGTGGTCAATTCATGTAGAAGTTTACTGGAACAATGTAGTTTCTAAGTATAGTTTTTCCATTGACTATTTCCTAGGTCAAGTTTGTCGATTTCGGTGAAATATTATATTTTCGAACGCAAAAGTTATTTCCTTGTTCAATTTGGTTGCTCAATTCAACACAAGGAAGTATTGATAAACGATAGATATTCTTGGAAATGAAGTGTGGTAGACTGACATTTGAGATAGATGTGGTGTTAGTTAAATAAATGCTTAACAAGTTTAAAAACTGTTATGTAGATTCTAGCGGTGCCCTCATATGCTATCACAACAATTGCTATCCAATTCCTGATCTTTGTAAACCAATACTTTTTCTCACAATATTCTTAGAAAAGTAGGCAGGAGACCGCAAAAGGCAAAACATATCCAACAAGGAACTAGCAATATTCATATTAAAATTAACCTCACAAAGATTACCTTGGCCCTTTGGCGATACCTTTATAGTACAGTAGTTATCACGATGTACCTGTAAATATTAAGTACACATATGTAGTCTTTACTATTGCAATTTTAATTGACTGGATATTTAACCCATATTTAACAAATTGTGAAAGATACCACAATGCAAAATGCATACGTATCAAGCGTGCGTTACAGTCTCGATGTAGTAGATAGGCAAACTTTAAATAATATCACTTGCATAATTGAATTCTACAAAAAAGAAGGAAAAATAAATTAGAAAGTCGATATAAACGAAACTATGATTGCATGAGATTGTAAAAAGGGATAAAGATGAAACCAATAAATGGAGCATACCATGTCCATTCGCCCTAGTATTATAGTTTTTTAGTCGCAATTATATATTCGGCTAGTATAAGTAGTCTCAGCCTGTTAAGATCCCTACAAAATTCAATTTATACAGTCAAAATATAAAATGTGTCAAAAACTGATACCAATATGTTCACCTTAGCCGTAGTTGTCGATACGGACACAGATCTATTTCCGTGCGCCTTCATTAGTGGTTTTCATGGTTAGAGTCGTTAACTCTTAAACTAAAATTTATCCTAAGTAACCCGTAAAAAACTCCAGTTGATTAAAGTTGATACAAGCTCACTCTGTCGTACCTGTAATATCCCCAGTCTACATATATGGAAACACACACCCCCTCATACACAATCCAGAGTAAACATTTCACATAGTTCCTCTAATTTCCAGTATGGAGTTTGGTCATACACACAGATACTATCTTGCATAGACTGTATCTAATATAATTTATCTATGCAAGAAGAGAAGAGATTTAATTTATTGATTTTGTCCAAATAAATTACATCACTATTGGTGAGAATAACATCTAGACAGGGAAAGTCTAAAAAAGGAAACTATTAATAACTGCTCATTTTGTGATCAATAAAATTTAAGTATTTTCAAGAAGAACCGGTTTACAGACGAGATTGATTCCATCCTAATGAGATGACTACAAGTGTATTGTGTGACGCATTGAACCAGGACTTTAATATGCCGCAATGTGCATAAAATACATAAAACAATTTTCTACTATACTAGAAAGTAAGCTTGGGAAAAAAAGCTAAAATACTAAATAAACCTTAACTAACGATAGGATAGTCTATATTTCGAATCCCTTATAAAAGGTTTAATTATTTTTTAGTCTGGCAGGGCAGCTATTTACAATAGAAACGTCCAAAATCCAAAGATGAGATTTGACACAGGAATGGACGAAAGTATATCTTTTGCCTAACCCAAAAATGATAATATTCACTACAAAGTTTGGGCCGAGCTGTTTTCCTAAGTCTCATTCGATGTCTCACCGTGCCCTGAAATGCCTCACTTACCTCTTAGACTGTACCTAAGCAATTGAATTACCGTAGCAAAATGAGGCAAAATAAACTTATTTCCTGGTCAGTTTGATCTTTTTCAATAATGCACGCTTGCTTTGATGTTCGAACTTTTGGAGAAGGTAAATGCCCTTCTTCATTACAGCTGACACTAATACTGATGAGTAGATAAAACCAATATTCCTAAAAGAAAGCGTAGTAAAAAATACAATAGCATTCGTGCTGCCATCGTATAATAGTATGTTATTACTCACGCATGTATTCATACTGACATAGTTATTCATTTGAGCAAATAAACGTGGCCATAAAACTCATATATGAGTTCATTTACTATTTGTTGATTAAATACAGCTGAATTCATTATGTCAGTCTACATAATGTCCGACGCTAGCAGTCATTTTTGTCGTTTTTGATTGTGTACGAATAAAGGCCCAGTTTCAGTGTAGTTTAGCTGACACAGTATTCAGTACAAACTGAGTGAAAATTGTATAATAGTAGTAGATATTAACTGCTAAGAAATACTTAGATAAGTATTATTAATGTTAATTAGTTGAATAGCTGAAGCTGAAGTCTGAATTGGTAGGCAGAATTATTTTACAGTTTAACATATTATATTTAATGAGCTTATGTATGTACGTGTATAATGACATTAGTTCTGAAACACTTAATTTACAATTAACTATTGACACTCATTGTCGGACAAATTCCGACAAGACTCACAAAGTGATTAAACAGGCTGCTCACGGCATAAATGGCGTAAAGGAATAGAGTATATGCTCAGGCGGCAAATGGTATCCTGTACCTAGGTATATATTATGGTTCCATATTTTTTATTTTAATATTTGTAGGAAAACTAACAAAGTTACCCAAATTGTAATTTTAACTTATTTCATAGACTATTTTATGCTCTTTTCGGTGATGTTAAGAAGATTATCTAATTTTACTATAAATCCCCTGTTGCAAGAATATGGTTGCATTAGATGCGTGTTTTTAGCATGAAGCTTAAACATTACCGAAAAGAGCATAAAATATGCTATCAAATTAGTTAACATTGTCTGCACAATGCAATGCTAAAGGATACCTATTATTGTGTATAGGTATGTAGTATAGACCTTTTGCATTTCTGCAACAGCTAGATGAATTAATCAGATTCGCTGATGTACCTTATAGGCAAGAATTGAAATTACCTGTAGTGTCTATATGTACTAATAGACTTTTTAGTAATTCCGTATCTTAGAAAATCCTGAGCTCGTAGTTTTATGATGGGGTACGGGCATTTGATACTAGTTATTTACTACACATAAGTATGTTTCGGGATTTTATAATTAAAGCGATGATTTAATTTTGCAAGTTACTATACATTTATAATATAGCTGGAACCCAGACATGCCCTGAAGACAGCATTAAGTAACACTTCCAGGCAATTTAAGAACTTAGCAGCAATAGACAAATAAACCTACAATAAGCCGGAAGTACTTATCGATGGGTATTTACTTCGCAGTAAAACTTAAAAACAATAATAGATAAAGATCTACCTTATCTATAAATATAAGTATTTTTAATCAATTCATTTTAGGGGTCCTTAAAGATCTTAAAGAGGCGTAACAAAACCTTTGTATGAAAAAGTGTACTGATGCCAAGTGCTGAGTGAGTGGCGAATGCTATTACATATATACTAAGAGACAGAAGAAAAATTTGGAGCCTATTTATCTGTATTCAATTAATTACTTTCCCTGTCTCGGCATAATACAAAGATTCACGTGCTTGTTAATTATTAATTACTTGCTTATAAAAAGCACATATTGTGTGATCTTTAGCTAAAAAATTAGAGCTTGCTGACGCCTGTGGCTAAAATCCTTCCTTTATTCTCTTGCATTAAAGTTTTCAAACTCAATGTCAAGGATTTAATTAACAATAACATCATCTGCTAATATAACGCGAAGTAATACCTGGAAAATTCTGTACATTATGTTCCAAGTTATAGTAGCTGAAAGAAACCAGAAAGACAATGGACATTTGAAATGAAGTCACAAAGGCTGATAAACCAGTAAACAAAAGATCTATCTGTATTTAACAATAACGCTATGAAATGTACCGCTGGCTAATAATATTGTCAAAGTACTAAGAATAGTAAGTAAGTATAGTCCATTGTATTGCCCTTTGAGCGAGGTTCTAACTGACATGATGACAGTTGACTTTTACTTTGAATTTCGCCTTCTTATCCGATTCTAGATTTAACCTCCTTCACTCAGCTCAGAGATCTCTTCGGGTTAGGTGGAAGATCACAAAGGTTGTCTTGTTTTGAACAATGAAACCTGCAGTGTGAGTGTTACAATCGTAATGTGGAAACCTAGAGAGGAATATCCATTTGGCAATTAAATATTACCTTTACGGCTTAGGTAGCAATAATATGAGTCAGAGGTCGGGAAAGAGAAATTTTCACAAAGTAATGTTATTTTCTTTGTTGTTTGCGCGTCCATCATGTATATCATAGTGAACAGAGAGATGATGTCATGAGTACCTACGCAGCTACCGAAACATCGAAAAGAAACCTTTTAAAGGGAATACATCAAATTGGGCTTTCACCCAAAATGTTTTATAAATGTTATAGTGATGTCATGAAGTAAGGCAGTAGCTTTAATCTAGAAGACAATATACATACAATAAATACATACAACTAAAATGCCATAAACCAATTACCAGACGTGTATTGAGGAAACTATAGGTATAAAGTAGCACTTCTAAAGTCAAAAAACCTCCATTGTAGTTTTTCAAAACTTATTTTTCATTAAAATAAGTAAACTGAAATTTACTGCCTAAATACAAGTTAAATTTTTTGACTTTTGACACCAGATAAACTGTAATGGAGACTATAAAGGGACTGAAATTTTACAACATACAATTCCGGGGAGCCAAAAATATTTTCTTGAAGAAAAATATTTTAAAAATTGAGTTAGTACTTTGCTTGGGACTCTTTCCTGAAATTTCAGGTCAAGGCAAGGAGATTGTTTAGTCTCTAAACCGTCATAGCAGTTCCAACTGTATATAAACTATGCTACGTACTTGGCAAAATAAGAAATAAAGCTCATTTAGCCCAAAGAAACAATTTTTGGACAATTTGTATGTTTCTAAATATATTGTCTAGGCATGATATTTAGCACCTAAATAACTAAATTCCTTTAACATCCTTAGAGATGAAATGGTTAGTTTAGCTATGGTATAAGTACCATAAGTAAATAGGTACTTAAGGTTATTGAGTTGGATAGAGTAGAGTAAGTATTTGACGTTTACAGTTGCTGTAGGAAGTTATATGTGTAAAGTATACTGTAGTAGTCGCTGGAATACAAAAATGAATTCGTAGTAGTAGCTACTGTCAGTGTAGAAAGTGCGCACCGTGCTCTAATATAGAGAAAGTCTAATCCTGCTCCATTCTAAATCTTTACTTGGATCTTGAGAAAGTGATTTAGTTTGACTACTACAAGATTTTAGTACTTCATCCAATGTGCGTTTCTCTTTCAAATTGTGTGAGCAGCTACTTTACTTTCTCTTTATTTCATTTAGCAAGATTCTCTTATCGAACAAATATTTTTACGTGCCACAACCGCAGTGTATGAAAGTACTACTGTGTGGTATGGAAACTGGAATGAAACGGTTGTGATAAGAGAGACACTTAACTTACGTTAGTGAAGGCTTCCGTAGAGTGATGGGATGTAAAGTGAATGAAAGAAGGATAAAAAAGGATAAACATCTCTTACGCTTCCAGATCCAGATGACTATTATTATATGGGAGAGTTGAAACCAAACCAAGAACCTGTTGATCTCTCCTTGTGACAATTTCATCTTCCCTCTTACTTTTTATTGAATTTCCTTCAGCTTTCTTTTTCATATATAGACGCTCGCTCACACTTTCTCTGCAAACGAGGATTTAGAGTTCTATTTATTTGTTGTGGAGGCAGAGCTGGCATGCTTCTTCATTCTACAGTACATCTACATACTTACGTTCATACGTGGACACGACACATCTCATCTTCCAGGGCTATAATTTTTCTATTTTATTATTTTTCCTATGGATTCTTCTTCGTGGGTGTAGGTGGAGATAAACTTTATACACTTTTATGTCATCTAGAGAGTCAAACTCCCTATATTGTGTGAATTAAAGAACATAATATGTTTTTTCCTTTTTGCTCTCAACTATGGAGACTCATGCGACGTGGTAATTTCTGAGAAAATAAATGAATGCACTCAAAAAACTTCCATTGTCTGCTCTGAAAATCAAAACCTGCTATAACTAAAGTGCCTTTACTGTGTGGGTGTGACTAAGTAATTAATTCATTTACTTAGGCTTACACTTTACATTGTGCTATACGTATCCAATTCAATAATCTATGACAAATAAGTACAGTGTGGCTAGATTTTATTTCTTGTACCTCATACCTATATAATGGGGCAGAGACGCCCATTTTGACAAAACACATAATATGTTCATCGTCATTCTTGGTAGCCCATTGTGTTATGAATGAGTGAGCTCCTATTATTTGCTCATCAAACTAAGACATACATATCTTATGAAATGAACACCTTGACTTGGTCATCTATACCAGATAATGCATAGTGTAACAAAACTGTCACAAACAAATGCATTGTCATTGTTTTGCTGTAACAAAAAACAGACATTTCTTTTCTCTAAGGGTGATAACTTGCACTTAGCAGTGGTAACGGTAACAAGTAAGTTAAGTTGACAGTGCAGTGATTTTTTATATAACCAAGATATTAGATGAATGCTGCAATGCTTTCATTCATTGTCAGTGTATTATGTTACAACATACTTAGTAAATAGTATGTATGTAAATAGATAGCATTAGTATTATATAAGATTACGGTATTCGTAATCTTCAAACAACCACCAGCTTTCAACACGCTTTCATGAGAAAATCTTAGACATCTTTTCATAGAAGCTATGCACATAACAAAATAACATACAAGTTGCAGATTGGTGGTCATCCCCTATCCCTAGGATATCTGTACATATGTGTTATAAAGTCATAGGTACTATATAAGTACAACAGTAAAAATATACCTATTTGACAATTTACATAATAAACATTATGAATAGCAAAGGGCATATGTAAATGAAATAAAACTACATTGATTTGCTTCGTGAGCATGAGTTTCCCTATAGATGGCTATCGAAAAATTAGCGTAGTAATATTGAACATAAATAACCCTTAAATAAATTGGTATATGGATATAAGGTATGTACCTATATATAAAATTAAAATCGATAAAAGTAAGAATTAACCATGCAGTTTGGCTTTTGGCAATTAAATGCGTTATGGTAGGTACGATAATGCACTTGTTATGTAGATCGAATTAATTTATAATAAGGATGTCCACATTGCCATCAAAAAGTAATTTATTTGTAGTATAATGTTGTTTTCTATCAAACAGAAAGTCGTAAAATGCGTAGTAAGGGTATTTATTTGCGTTATCTGGAATCCCAGTTGATTAATGGGTAACAGATAAATACGCAGTAGTATGTTATGCATAGGAGTTTTCAGACAAAACAGGAAGAAGATAAACTTGGAATTCCTGAAACTCCAGCAAGACTGAGAGTCATTAGTTCGTGCGTTCAACTACAATATTACTCATGTGTGCTTTTGTTTGATGGTCATAGGTCACGGAAAGCGGAGTGGAAATGAAGGGTTGCTAGCTGCCAATAAAATGCCCGGTTTCGTATCATCTCCGGTCTTGCAAATTTTGATGAAAAATAAAGGGAATTCAAATTCACTTGAATCTTTGCTTACTGGCCATGGAGAACCTGCATTTGGTTTGGATATTCCTTTCCAGCATAAAAATTCCAGAACGAACATTAAACGGAACTTACTATCAGGTAAATACATAAGTACTTAATTAGTCAGTCCGCACTAATAATGGTATTGCCACAGTAGGCTTAATTACTAACATAATACGAAGCACAGAGATTTCTGTGTGCCGAAATGTCTGCCGCGGACTAAGTCCGTTGGGAGACACATTAATAAACGTGGGAGTAATGAACTATAGCTTTTAATTTAATCTCATTTCGCAACCACAATTCTAAATAAGTACATGCCAAAATATACATTGAAACTGTGAACTACTTACTACGTAATATAAAATACATACATAATACATACATTTCGTTATCACAGCATACATACAGGGTACGCCTATGTATTGCATAGTCCTAAGTCCTAGTTTTCTCCATGTAAACTTTTACCCCTATATTCTATGTATTAGTCTATTTTATTATTTTTCAAGTGAAATAGTCGAAGTTTACGAGGAGAAGTTAGGACTGTACAGTATATATCTTGAACACTGTAGTGTAATAATTATGTACATAACGTATGATGGTGAATACATGGAGATAAGTAGGACTATGCATTACATTTGGCACACCCTGTATTTGTAAGTTTAGGATGTGCCTACGTATACTTCACTCAATAGTGAAAGTAGAATATAATATTTGTATTTCCTAAGTTTCATTTTGAATTCATCAGCATTTAAAAAAAAAATTATATGACTACTAGCACGGAAAAAGCAGGAGAAAGCTTAGGTGATGTTCTTTTTGAATCGTATTGTATGCATACTTCATACATCAATAATTAACGATGCATATTATATACTGTAACCACAACATGTAGTTGTACATCTCCATAAACATAATATTTTATGCTTAGAAGAATGCATAAGACGTACGTACCTAGCTATAAAAATGTGAATTTAATTGAAAATTGGTCTTCTGTAAACTTATCACTATTTTTGTATTGAAAGTAGACGAGGGAAAGATATCAAATGGAAAATCTGTGGATGAAGTAAACGATGACAAAGGGGCAGAAGAGCTGGACGAGCCCCCACAAGACTCTGATCTCGTTTCGTTGTCGTCGGCGATGCAAAATAAAAGAGGGAACGAAGCAGAACTTGTCGGCAGCAATGACAGGTGCGTAGGCAATCCGATTTCGAATCTTGATTCGATTGGATTCTGATGCAATATTCTTCCTGGTTCTGCATATAAAATAGGAAATCTTGTTCCAGTTCCCGTTCCTGCCTAAATAATATTTCATGCTTATTATTGCATTCAGAACACAACATAACATAACGTATGTAGTTATGTAGGTATACATAATAGTATGTTCACTCTTGCGGAAATATAATAACTGTTGTTACCCCTACGTAACTGTGGTTCATGCTGCATATGAAAATTCTACATTGCCTAGCCTACATACTCGTACTTAAAGCGATTTAGGATAGTCACGTAGTTAGCTGTTACGTAATAATTTGATTTCCAGCTGAGAATTAAGGATCATCCTTTACAATATTGTAATAGCAATGCTCTTCATTGCATTTTCGACTGACTTTTTTATGTGTGGGTAGAAATTGTGTAAATATCTTGACATTTTCATATAGTAGTGATGTGTACTTTATGCATGCAGTGTGAGTACACTATATGCATACTGTACTGCTTAAAGTACCAAATAACTTAATGATACAGAAAGTATCCAGCAGCAGTAAACCTGGATCTTAAAGATGGCTCACCCGATTCGCCATAGGATTCGAACGTCAGAGAGATGAAATAAAATGAAAACTACTAAAGATAGTACATAAGAAGAAAGATGCATAAAATGAACTACCATTTCTTTCTTGTGTTTATATTTATTTGATGCCTTTCGTTTGCTTACGGCCAGAAATCTAGGGCTGCTACACAATGATGCATTGTATATTTTGGTTAGGAATAACTAATGTTTTCTGATTTATTGCAGACTTGGCAGTGACTATGACTCAACAGTCGGTATTGGGAATTCAATGAATAACAACTTGAATATCAACTCAGGAGCTACGGAAGAGGAAGTTCCCATTTATTATCCTTCTTCGTCTGCGGCTGCATCTTCAGAGATTTTCTCCAGAAATAACAGAATCAGAGATCGAGTGGGCAACCACAATAACGTCAAAGACAAGACATCTGGCAAACCTCCAGGGGGTAATATGATTCTTTTTAGATGGCTCCCTGTCCAAAAAAACCAGTAAAGAGGAAAATAGCAAAACAAAACCTCATACCTACATATTTCAAAAATGAACACGTGAACTCACTTGCAAATCTAAACGAGATATGTCAAAATAAAATTCTGAGCAAGCCAAAGGACTAAAGAAAATGAGGAAAACTTTTCTCCAGCATCAACATTCTTAGTATTATGTATACACAGTAATATATGGGTGTGTGAATGCGACTTTTAACCTAACCGTTAGTAGGGCAATACTTTATCTCAAAATCATGTCATCGGTATTCCAGTAACTTTAAGCTGGCTGTTTGTTGTTGTCTGTTCAACTTTGTATCTAGTATCTATAGCGTATTACCTACATAATACTATATTACCCTAGTTCTACACTATACAATTTATATTGGATTTATTTCTGGCAATAAGAGGTTTACACCAGGACCTAATGTAGATATATGTTTTGTTGTTATATGTGCCAAGGTACAATGTACTAAGTAAGTATTATTGTAGTACAATTGATTTATATCAAATCAATATAAAACGGTAATACTACTTATACTACATATGTATACTAAAGCTACTAAATATTAAATTAATCGTACATTATAACATTTAATAAGTAGTAAGTAGTCATCCTATATTTGGACGTGTTAATGTTTAATAAATCCATGTGCGTGTAACATAATATACTAGTACATACTTAAATAGGCTTATGAATGTAAAGTACTTCACAATTACATCGGTAATATAGTAATATTGTAATGTGTGAAATTGTGAATTATTTGAAGCTGACGGATTGTTATAAGCTGGAAAGTTAACGAATGTGCTATAGAGTTTAATCTTAATATCAAAAATATTACCACATAAGTACCTATCTATAAATAGCAAAGAGTACTACTATTCTACAAAAATGTATTATGTAATATATGGATTATGCTTACTAATGTATACTGTACTATAGTACTATACATTGGTATGTAATAACAGTCCCCACTCATATCTGTCTATATGTCCCCTGTATCAAAGTAAGTGTTTGGTTGCGTGTTTTATGGATCATGGCAATGTGAGTAGTGCGTGGGAGTGAGGGCAAATAATCTTAATCTAATAAGATGAATCCTGAACAACTTTAATTACATCAATGTATATTTAATATGTAGTTGTATCATGTTATTCTGTATTTTCTAGTAAGTAGTTCTGTGTAATTAGATAAAAAATCAAGGATAATGCAATTGTACAATTATTGCTGATTAATGTACTAAATGTAATGCTGAAAGAGTTAGATATGCATGCAATACCTGACGTCGAACATTTAAAACGGATCTATGCAACAATTATGTTTTTTTACATTCTTTATGTGTTGGAAAACGTGTTCCCTTGTCACTAGCTATTTCATTTTCAAATATTAAAGGAATCTTAAAAATTTAGACCTATAAGACAAGTTAAGGTGATATTTAGTAGTATATCCCTTTAAAAACAAAAGTTCATTGTTTAGAAAAATGTTGGTGAAAGTTAAGAAAAGTTGGCGAAAGTTCCAATGTTAAGGAACCTAAATATTGAATGGAAAATAAAATAGCGATGAAACATTGCTTAATGTTTGGATGAATGATAAACAAAATAATAAAATTGGCACTGGAGAACATGGGTTAGGCAAAGGTGTAAGGGCGATTTAAATAGGATATCCTAATCCCAATATACTTGTCATTGTATAATTATAATATATCTATTCGATAGTATGTTGTCGAATTGTTACCTAGAAAAGTAGGAAAGCAAGTCTATTTTATTTAGCTTTGTCATTGATTTCGTTAAAGTAAGCAGGCTAACACACATTTAGAAATAGTATATAATAAGATGTATCAAATCGTTACGACACCTTTAAATCTCATATTTCCTCTACATAATCATAAAGACAGATAATGGTTAACGGTGTACTGTGGATTTGTGTTTAGTGTACCTAGCCTAGCCTTTAACTTTTAATTGTATATGAGTAATTTACGCATCTAATTTATTTGTTGCCGACAAATCCTGCAAGTGCTTACCAATACTCACTGTCCTAGAAGCACCTATAATTTTCTCTTATCTATTTATGTATGAGTACTTCAACCTCGATTGACTAAGACTTTCTCTGTAGAGATGACTTTGTGCATATTTTTTGGGAATAAATACTCTATTTATCCTGTAGAGCGATTCTTACGCAGAACTAATAACAAACTTTATGTTGTACAATAGACTGACAGATTTTTTAGGATTTATTTCTAATTATATCTGTACTTCGACGCAATAAGAGGTAATACATAAAATGAAGTATTCCAAATCCTCATCCCAAGGATCCGCAAAATGGAAAAGAGTAAGCATAGTAAGCAAGCCTCATAGTGTTGTTAAGCCTTTAGGGAATTCGCCTATGGCTCAATTCAGCAAAGGATTTACAAAATCCAAGTTTACTACAGGTAATATAATTATATGTAGTATTATTTAATGTATTCGTGTATCCATCGGAATTTTCACGAAAATTACATAGCAATAACAGTATGCCACTGGCAAAAGTTAACAGTAACTTTTCATAGATAATAATTCATTTGTGTTTTTATTCTTAGGTATTGATCTTACACACTACATTATCCACTACGGTACTGAATAATTCAATTCATAAATTCACAAATTGTAATCACAAATTCGCAAATACTCCTTTCAGTTCAGTTTCTTTCCATTCCGTGAAATGACGCCATAATTTGGAGCTCCTAATCATGACGTCACTTTACGGTAGCTCGCCTAAACTACATTGGTTTTGGTTCTAGCTCCTAGATATTTTACTACCCTATATTTTTGTAGGTAGTATGTAATACTGTATTAAGTGCTTATTGCATATTTGTACACTTTTTTGTATTATCTTTTCAATATTGTCAAACTGTCACTTAATTTTTTTTGACTATTCTATTACCAATGCCAATACTATTTTTGGAATACTTTTACTATTGCTTAGTATCTAATGTAGGGGTGACATTTAATTAGGTATCCACATCTAGTAATATTAAAATCCCTTTGCTTGTCAGGATGTAGGCTTGTAGGCTTTAAATATTTAGGAGATTACCCATAGGCAATTAAGTTGTTATTATGTATCATATAGTATAACATGCCCATTAAAAACGTAAATTAATATTTAAATGAGAACTATACCATGTACCTTTACAGTAAGCGTAAAGAATTTAAAAAGGATTAGAGTGCTGCGGAGTATTAGCTAAAATCAGTACAGAGTACAGAATTACAATGCAGTAATGTGTAGCTGTCTCTATCTGGTAATCTGGTTACTAATTTTCTCTGTTAGGAACCTAGCACTAGTACCTATATAGATCATTTTTGATGGCAATTTTAATAATCAGTAAAAACTAACTTTGTAGATGTGACTGTGACATATATTATGTGACTATATAATTAAGAAAGCAGAACCAAATCTCACAAATCTTCCTAAAGGCCATCACAGATTATAAACATCATGTACATAGCTTCAAATGTACTGAGACCATTATCCATAGTATTATTATCTCTAAATATTTAAATGCATATACATAGTTACTAATATTGTAAATATCTACCTCTTGCTCGATAATTGTATTTACAAAATCCAGCGCTTGCTTCCTTAAAGGCAAACATAATAAGAAATATGTATTATTATGATCATTATCAAAACTGAATTATTGTAGAATATAAAATGAATACCCTTACTCTACGTAATAAGTACTACGTATATTTCTTATTCAAACAAGGGTCATTTAAGTTTGATTTATAGATATCTTGTCATTTTAGTGTATTTCTTAGCACACTGTTAATCATTTATTGATGTAAATTACTTTTTTGTAATTCAACAACTCACGAATTCGTCATTTGTCATTTATATGTATAGTATACACATAGTATGCAATGTTTTACTAGCTATTTTAAAATGATAACTATATTATATAGTTGTCTAGGAGTAAGTTGGTGTCTAATTGTAAATGAATGTACCCAACTATTTAGTTGTACAATATGATGAGTTATGTAGTAAAACAACCTAATAATGACACATTGGACGCTCTTATATCAACATTGTTAGTGTATTTTGTAGTAGTTATAGATAAAGATTTGAAGTAGAAACATCTACGCATTGTAAAATATTCTAATAAAATATCTATCTGTATAGTATTGCTGCCAGCGAAATAACTGTTTATATCTTATAATTAATCGACAATCTTTATAAAATGTATCAGTATGTACGAATGGTGAAACAAACGTACTACAAACTATTCGCATGAGAAAAGTCATTTGAAAGCACTGATACTTTCTTTTGAGAAAAATGTGCTCAACAATTTTAAGTTGGAGTCTAATGGTGCTTTTGGATGCGCTATATACTAATTTTAATGAAATTCATAAA
>JAQFYC010001223.1:0-37650 GCA_034694165.1 Tomocerus mixtus | reverse complement strand
AGTAGAGGAGGCATGCGATATGTACACAGTTCTTATTGTGTTGTGGGGAGGATCAAATGCCAAATAATGAAGAGAAGGTTATATAATATATGAAATATAAGTATCAATATATCATTGATCTACTTTATAAAATTTTATGGACAAGGAGAAGTTAACTCGACTTAATCCAGTAATTTAACGCTAAAGCATATATGTACTAGTTCTAGAATGAATACATTGCTTTAAATCTTAACTCTGAAATCCGAATCTAATCAATACTAGTCCAAGTACAAAAGAATTAACTTGCTATCGGTTAAACTTAATCGAGATTGAGCATATTTATATGGGGATGATGCTGATTGACATAATAAGTAATGCAGTGAGATGAGACTGTTCATTTATCAAAGCTAAATATTAAATACTTTCCTTATTCTGGAACATGAAGGATGAAAGTCTGATAGAAAAGTGGTAACTAATAATAATTAATTAAAGTAAACTTACATTACTAATACACTATGTCAGTTATCTAAATAATTTTTGGAAAAATGCTACTGATTGGAAATATTTACAAGTGGAAAGATTTGTATTCTCCAGCTTAAACAGGCTGTTTAATATTAAGTGTACATTTAGTAATATGCATCTAATATTTTTACAGCTCAGCTAATATTTACATAACTGCATAAAACGTTTCTTGACTTACTCAGATGCTCTTTCATTTTTCTCGGATTGAAAAAATTACTTCATAAATTGTACATAAATAGATACAGAGTAGGTACTAGTCTAGTAGTTTGCTAATGTTAATTTAAATGTACAAAGATGTAAAACATTAGTACAAATATTTGCAGACAAATATTGCAATTACCTAACCTAACAAGAAAGGGATAAATAATAAGGGACGACAGCAAAAGTATACATATCTTTTACAACCATATCAACTCGATTTTACTGTTATATTCTGATTTTATTACAAAAATCTCATGACTAAGTAAATGCAGTAGTGCAGAGCTGCAGTGCAGTACGAAGACCAACTGCTGTTAACAATTTGTTTGGAACTTATATTGCTAGCGAACAGAAATACATTAATATTCTCATTCTCCAGTTAAAACATAAAATAAAAGTTGACATGGACTGATGAAACAATTTTGGAGGACTCTAGAGCTTATGCAAATTGCTCTTTGCAACTTGCAACTCTGTGATTGTAAAAGTAGACGAAATAGATACTTTGTAGTTGTAGTTAGAGCACACGAACAATAAAAGTACCAAACTAAGCCAACATACAAATACATAAAGAACATAATACTTATGCGTACATACAAAGGTAGAGAGAATAGAATATACATCCATTCTATGTACAAATACTGCAATAAAACAGGGATGAAGATGAAATGTAAGTGTATAGCCTGAAGGAAAGGGAAGAGAGCTTGAGCCAATAAAGTGATTCTCTTCCAAAATGACACTTTTCCCTTGTCTATGTCAATGTAATATCAGGATCGTCTAGGAAATCCAAATAATTCGTTTTCCTCTCTACACAAAACTTGTGTCTGTAATTGTAATCCTAATGTGGAGTTGGAGAGATATAAATATTCTTTTGCTTTACATGCTTACATAGGCAAAGCTGCCTTCGTTTGCTTGGCAAGGCTCTTGGCTGGAATGAATTGCATTCGTGTAAGTGTAGTAACTTCAGTTGACATTTTCACTTCTGTACTAATATCTTCTTTGCTGTTTTCCTCTCATCTCTGTTTTATGTGCAGAGAGATAAATACGTAGACGTTAGACAACAACCTTCTATATATACATGGTATAAAGTAAATAAATTCTATACTTAAATAATACTAACTAGGTACTAACTGTACTGCTGCGTAGTGTCATGTGATTCTATTAGAATCCTGGCTTTCACTAACGTCGTAATGTCATGTCAGAGTCAGAATTGTATTATATACAATATTATATTATGTGACTGACTTGCTGTTCTCCACTTTCTCCGTATGCTGTATGTACTGTATTATCTCAGCTAGACACCCGGGCTTCAAATACATTCAAAAAGATATCCGTTGCAAGGTGCTTGGATAGATATGGGATTTTAATAGGATGTACAGTGAAAGTAGGGTAAATGTGATAACATTTGAAAAAGAATAGCCATTTTAATACTACTTTATTCAAAAATTATTAAGAAATTAGAATGCAATAGCAAAATGAATTAAAATTATATAAATCTTATGGCAAAACTACAAATCTCAGTGTAGCAATATGTCGGGTGCTAAATAATTACCTAAGTAAGAATGTCTCAATAAACGAAGGCTTTTCGTAGAGACATTCTGTCAGACATTAGAGAGACTATGGAATAGGCCATCATGAGAGGGACGAGGTTTAATAAAGAGAATACGGTAGGTTACTATTACATTGTTCATGTTTACAGTTCACCTTTTCCTTGCCTCTTAGTCGGTTCCGTTTTCTGCTGTCACTGTCATGTCATTGCATTTTCTAGTAGCTGGAAGCGAAACACCATGTAATTTGCCAGTGATGAGGACATCGTTGTTTAGAAGTACAACAAAACAGGACCATGGGGAAACCAAAGAGATGAATGCACGAAGAAACTAAATACATACGCAGAACAAACATAAATTAATAGGGAAACGTTTGTTAGCAATTTTCTGTCATGTCGCTGCATTACATTGTATTGCATTATTATTTTGTCTGTATCCTGATTTACACTTTCAGCTACAACATTTTAAAAAGTTATAATTTTTATAATTTTGCAAAGCTAAGTATTTTATTAGTATCATTGAGGTGAAAGCTTAAACCATACAACATCGTTCTATTATTGATGTACTGATTACTAATTCCTACATTTTTATTTCGTCATTATTGTATACATCAACATTTTATCGAATTCCGAGTTCATAAATATATACAGGTAAACATTTTGTACACTACTGCTGTCTGCATATTATCTAAAACACCAATGCAATGTATAAATGGCTACGTTAGTTTTCTTCTAATTTTAGTAGCAGGTGGAGAAAGGTGAAAGCGGTGAGACCACTTTCTCCTGTATTCTGTATACTGGCGCCATTTCCATGGGTCTCTAAATAAACACCGATACGTATACAAATACGGTATGTATCAAATGTAATTGGAAACTGCAAGTTACGATATTTGTTCCCAAACTAAGTTTATCCGACTGGATTTGATGTTGATTTGATTACTCTGATTACTGATTATATTTCTGTCCCAGTTTTTAATTAGGTATTTAATTGAAAAGTGACCTTACCTGACTCACCTGTCGTGTACTATTCAGCACACGTCCACCAACGTCAAACATCTGAAAAACGGTCCCAGTATCCCGTCACCCGTCACCAACCAACATCTGATATCACATCACAGGTTTTGTAGTTTTTGTAAGTAGTTTTTTTAAGTCATATTTTTATTATCTATAGTCATCTGTTTTTATGAAATATCTGTTTATCAATGATCAATTTTAATTTAATTTAGTAATCTTGAGTTTTACCTGAGTAATCAATGGGCTTCGAAAAATCGGATTGTATTGTATTGTATATGTACGTATATGTAAGTTAAGTAGTAGTAGGTTGTCATTTTCATCATTCATGGCTTTGTTTTGTTTTGTTTATAGTCGGAGGAATACGGAGGACAACTTAAACGGATAAATCTTTCTCAGGATAGTGAAAATATCTCACTAAAGACAAACCCGTGACGGAGGATTGGAGTTCCGCATAGGAAGAGAAGAAGGACAATCAAATCAATTATGGTGAGTTACCTAGCATTTGTTAGGAGATATTTTTGGTGACACTGTCCACGTGTTACTGATATTATACTATATATTAAACCAGCAAGTACCTAAAGCCTAAGCCACACACGTCACTGACTGTCGCTAAATGCATATTGTTTATACAGGCTCAGGCTCAACCCAACTGCTACTTCTCGGAGGACTTTGCCAACGAAGTTTCAGCAGAGAAGAGGAAATGTAATGAAATATCCCGGAAGTTCAACATTATAGAATTGCCTTATAAAAAAGACAAAATATTTTACATAAGATTTATAAGAACTAATGGAGTTACACAGAAATTCCTTACCATCAGAATTAACGAATCGGTCTATCTCTGGATTGATGAATTAGAAGGAATAATTAAAGACGCCGAGTTTAGAAAAATAACACTAGGAAAATATCTAGTGAATCCAATTGGAAGTGAGGAAATTAAAAAAGATCTTTCCTGTCTGACAAAGACAAAAATTAAGAACCTCAGACTAACCAGCCTCAGGAATTTTGACAGGCTTAAGGAAGCTGATGAAGAACTGGCCCTTGTGCTAGAAGTTCTCCACTTTAAGTGGAAATATCCCCTGGAAACAGTTTAGTTTTAGGGACGATATGTAAACTGGTGTAAGTCCCTACTTTAACTCTGTTAATTTCTTTTCTTTATTTCTTTAACATGTTTAGTTGGGTAGACTAATTGACAATTAGTAATTGTATTGTACTACTAGACTACATCAATTAATTGTAAGTCAGTACCCATACCGTGGCATGCTTAAAAATCAACATAGAGCAAGAGCACGACAGTATATAAGATACAAAAAGTAAAGTTATGCGCTCAGGCGCTCACTTATGTAAGTTACCTTATGCATTAAATTAATTATGTATAATCTTTACATAGTCCCAGTCCCAACAGTATTCGGGATATTTTTAGCTGGTAAAGAAGCTGATAATATGTTATCTAAATAGTAGTAATTTTATGGATATTGTACCTACCTCAATTTTAAATAAACCATTTCCTTTACGGAATTAAAATTCGTGCAATGATAATAATAAATTTCGTAGTTTATCTATTTTGTGATTCCTGCCTGAGGGAATATGATTGGTTGGTTTGGTGTAGAGCAAAATGATAACGTTTTGCATTCTCCTACCAAACCAAAATCCTTTACTTTAGATTAATAGAAGACTCAAACTAAGCTATTATGCTCGCACAAGTTAGCTAACGTAAGTTAAGTTACAAGGAAACGACCCAGAGCAAGTGTGAGTTTTCACTCAGGATACTCTCGCCGTTCTTCATGTTCTCCTAACTTTTCCAGAGAAAACATGAGATATCCATTAAACTAGTTTCACGTCTGTGACTCAAACATTTCGGTTCGGAGTCTAGCCTGTCTGGACTGGACTCCTATTTCCTATACCCGTACATAGTAAATTCAAGTAGTAACAATATATTATGGGAAATCCTTCCTTTGTTTCTATATGTATAAGAGTATATACAGGTTTACATTTTGCGGGGGGGCAGAATGTGTTATTGTGCTTTTGGTAGCCATATTTTGTGAAAATGTTTCTCATACTGAAGAGGAAACTTCGATATTTTGTTTCCTTCAGGCGAGTCAACACCCGGGGTGACTTGCACAGTAAATTATCCGGTAAACTTATATTATTATGTCAATTCCAAATGAAAATAAGGCTAATAATGTGTACCAGCTAGAAAGTAGTTAAGTAGCAACCGTTTGTTTCGGTGATAGAAATGGGTTTAAATTGTAATTATAATAATTGTAATTGTATCGTTATAGCTACTTAGTGTTTTAGTAGGCTGCTACAATAGTCTCAACTCTCATCTCAACCCTTTGCCTCCGCCACACAAAATAAGCGTTGACTCTGTCCTCTAGCTTAAATGATTCCAATCCTTTTGGGTGGATCATTTAGGATAGGGCATAGCTTTGCACAAGGTTTTGTGAACTAGCTATTCAATTAAAATCTGCTCAAACTACTACAATTTAGCACTCTTTAATGATAGTAATAATTATACCAATGCCACTGTTTTATCGATGATAACTTATTAAGGAGGTTGTGTCCTTTATGTGATTGATGGATCTGTCTGTGTGTCTGTCTGTATACTCCATAACTTTTAAACGGAACAATTCCAATTTTGTTTTCAGATTATGATAGAGTAGGTACCCAGGACAGAACAAAACGATTAGAATTCGAGCCATATCACTGATTTAGATCAATACAAGTCACAGGAGACCATCAGACCGACCGTAATATAAAGCCAATTAAATTTCTATTTACATTTTGATTTGTTACGTTCATTATAGTGATTCTACATTTTTCTATTATTAAGCAGCTAGCTAAGCAGCTTGTCTCCTTTATTCAAAAGGCGTGTGTGTCTGTGTGTCCGTCTGTCAATGATTATCAGCGATTATCAATAATTATCACAATAATTTTCACTATTGACAATATCCTTTTCGACAACATGCACCACGGTTTAGTAAGACTAGACTTAGGTACCTCGTACCTCTATCTGTATATATGTAACATATAATATGTTTTTATATAGGTCAGTGGTCCGAACGGACTTATCGTTAGTTTTTGTTGTAAATACTAAATATTTAATAGAATTGAATTTACATATTTATACAAGTATATAATTAATTTTCGTTGAGTTCTGTATGTTAATATTTGTATTATATGAGACTGTGAATGTAACTTACTTAAAATGGATATAATATGTAATATAATATGTACTATGAACCTAAATTAAATACTGAATGTTTTAAAATAATTGTTACTTAACCCACGCACTTATTTGGTGCCAGGGTCATTCCCGAAAGATTGATGTAGGGAAATAAGTAAAAACTTGATCTTTGTGCTGTGCTTTTGCTGCTATCGGATTCAGAGGAAGACGAAGATTATGCTTGTAAGAATCAAAATTGTAATTTGTAACAATATATTTTAAAGCATTCACTGTAAGAAAAAGAGATGATGACTTACTCCACTTTGTTCGAAGAAACTTCAATAAATAAATATTTACATGTACCTAATATATTAGTATTAGCATTACATATCAGTCCTTTTCACGACTTATATCTTTACTGATAAACGTAGTCACTCCAGCTCCTATATATAACAGTCCATTGAGTAAACCTCCAACCTGAAAATATCATTAAAATGTATTTAAATTACAAATAATAATCTTGTAAATTGTTAAAGTATGCCTCACTAACTACGTAATAGGAATTAATTAAGTATAAAAATATCCTACACCAGAAATAATTTTTTCTCCGTAATTTTGCAATTTTATCGGTTCAGATTCAGGCATAGTTGCCTGAGCCTGATTGATTAAATCTTCAATTTGCTGAACCTTTGTTGTAGAATAAATGTAGAGGGCTCCGCCAATTATGAGTAAAATTCCTCCCAAAATGTGGTAACCAATATCCTAGGAAAGAAAGTAATATAAATGGTCTTAGTAATTATTTGTTAATTGTAAACAGAATAGTAATTTTCCTTATACTCTATAATAGCTATAGTTAAATTAAGTATGCCAAGCTGTCCTATAATTTGTTGCAATTAAATATATACATTATATATCTCATAGCTATTGTGAAAAACAATTTTACTTACAAATATTCGAAATACATGTTCCGTCATTTCTTTAAATAATATAAGCTGTAACAAATGAGCTGCCGAAAAGACAAATAAGGCTATAACAATTCCAATGAAGTATTTTTCCATTCCGATATCAGGAATATCAGGACATTCTTCTTCAATACATTTTAGGATTTGACATGTTTCATTTTTAATTTGGGAATAGTTTGTACTCCAAGCGGATGAAAAATGGGAATGACAGCTTATGCCTAAAGTTATCACTCCTGTTACCTAAAAACAAAATAATGGAAAATATTACAGATAAGAGCATTCGATTGAGAATTTTGATTTTGTTCGACTATTCTATTGACGAAATTATAGAATATAATTGTGATTGTTTGGTTTTTACTGTTACTTACCAATGTTCCTAATTTCAGGAGACCTTGCTTACTTGTAATATAATTTAAATAAACCATAATTTATGAATAAAACCTTAAAATGTCAAAAACTTTAGAACATAAAATTCTGAAAAGAGAACTAGTCACTTCTGCATGTATAAATTAAGCTACCTTCCTAGTACCTACTTATTTACTGAAGTGTTCGTTATCGTTTGGGATAAATTCATTTTTTGTTCAATTGTATACAATACACAGTAATGTTTAATGTACCAAATAATCTGTAATATGTAAACTGAATTGAATGAGTCATAATCGGAGAAGTGGTAATAACAACAGAAGCTGTAGACAGAGATAATGCATCTACCTGGAGCCTAACCTAGTTTTAATGTGCAATGCGCCAGATATTTGGACCATGCAAAGAATCGAAAGCGATAAATATTGAATATTTTAGTTACTTGTCACTTGTATTTATTTGTATTTTTGCCACACACAGGTAGGTATTAAGTAATTAGTATGCTAGGTGTATATATATGATTTTTTTAATATATACCTGTACGTGTGTTAACACCTGTGCACAGGTGTAGGTGTACTGTACAGTATTTAATATTTATAGTCATTCATGATATTTAGGTACTGCTCCATATTCAATTTCATTTACTTGCATTAAACATTGCATATTTATCATTATCTCATATTTATGTAATCCTCAAAGTACGATAAGATAACGATTCAATTTGCTTTTTTACATATATAACTATAGCCGTAATACATTTATAGGTACAATGATGTAGCTGGTAAAGGTTTTAAGGTACTTAATATAGATACTTAGCTTAGCACTATCATTAGATGTAGATATATTTCATTTATGGTGCGACACAACAATTGTCACCAAACCATGCATACCACTAATATCACCATTAAACTCTAATTACGTAAACCATATGCTTAACTGAAAATTAATGTCCTAAAGCGAATACATATTTATATACTTTATATAGGAAATGTGTTTTCGTCAACATTCTGGTAGTCATCCTCATCATCATTATATAATATACTATACAGTAATACGGAGGTATGTAATATAGTTAACGTTAACATTTATTAACATAACAGAATCTCACAGCGTTATTAACGCACTGAGTTGAGCAATCGATTTTATTTTATTTACCCCGCATGCAAAGTAAAATAATTAATTAACAGTATATTGATATGATTTATATTCGTATAATTGTGACCTGGCATATTATTACTATATCATTTACGTGAGAGCTATTCATCAACAAAGATTCGACGATCTTTACAATTCATTGTCGAACATAGTACGTAAATAATACGCGTAATTAATTCATAAGCTATTTACCATGCTCTGACAATCACTGCTATTTCTTCCAAATAATATAAACCTACGTCGGGCATTCAAAACCTATTTAAATCATGAGTTAAAATTATCGATAGATCTTTTTAATAAATAACTAAATCCTAAACAATATTTTGTTTTGACTTGCGTTTTGAGTATAGAATTAATTAGTAACACCAAGTAAATCATATTAAGTATTATGATAAGAATCTTCCATTCAAAATTCAATTATAGAACCAAATGTAACTAGGTACACCATTTCTTCATTTCTGAGACATCAACATTGGATTATTTTAATACGTATTGAACTGTGAAATATAATATGGATATTTAATAGAGATAATTTGGCTACTCGTATAATACAGTACATACATTAAATCCCCTAATTCGAGGTATATATTTAATATTTAATTTTTACAGGTACTTGTTTAATTGTATTTAATTTTATATATCTCCCTGCTGAAAATACACATTATAAAACATTGATTATGTCACTGTTTATATTTAAAGGTACAGGGAAAGAACAAAGAAAAATTTACGCTTATTCATATTAATAAATTCACGTTAAACGCAGAAAATATTTATATTCATTTTAAAATTGTCGTCATTGTCATTTCTTACTTATGAAGAATTCTTACTTAATAACTATTGAAACTGAAGTATATATATATTAATATAACTTTGGCTAACGATACAGAAAGACAAAGACACCAAGAAAATTTTATGGAAAATAGGTACAGTTTTAACTGTAATATAATAATACTACCGGCTATAGTTTTGTTTTGACATGGACAACAGTTCTAACTTCCTATTGCTGAATTAGTAAATTCTTAATTGTAATTATTGTGGCTTAAAATAACTTATTGCGATTTGCTGCATTGGTTACAGAACAGACAGTCAGACAGAAATATTCCACACTTTTTCCATTTTTGTTTTGCAATCTCTTTAAAGTGATCCGTTGATAAATGCCTTGTCTCAAGTTGGCTGCTTGGCCTATATTAACTGTGTTGGCAAGTTTGACACATCTTTGTTTGGCTGAAAATGACTCTGCACGAAATTCTCGACTTGGCTTTTATCTGTTGGAAAAATCGCAAAATATTAGAAAATTGCAGTAATATACAAGTTAAGTAAATTCGACTTCTTAGAGGAGAGAAGAATTTTTTACCTTTTATTCCTCCATTAATAGCTTTGTGTGACAAATCTCTGGCCATTGTTTTGAATTTATCCTTGGTGTCGATTTGTTTATTTTTGTAGTAGGGCATCAAAAATTTTACAATCATATCGGCCATTTCCTGTTTATTTAGTTGAGTGCTGTCAGCCGGAGCGGTAGTTTTCCCTTTGGGCGGCCGGTGAGCATGAGATCGTTCTGCATTGGCTTTTACAGATGAAGGTTTGCTAGTAGATAATGCCAACTTTTCTTTTGAGGAGAGAGATTTGAGTTTGTCAGGCGAGCCATGACCATGACCATGTTGTCCTTCTTCAGAACTAGACGAAGACTTGACCTTTTCTGGCGAAATCTTATGCTTACTCTCTGAATGTTGTTTTACCTTTTCTGGAGAAGGATTTTTACCCTTATCTAAAGCAGCAGCTTTATCTTTATCCGTTTTCACTTTTCCTCCTCCAAATAAATCAGCAAGTAAATCTTTAGTAGACTTCGTTGGAGATTTCACCTTGTGTTCAATCTTACTAGGCTTTGATTGCTTTTCCAGTTTAGCAGAATTTTTATTCTTCTCAGTGTCATCTTCTCTGGGCTTTTTAGCTGAAAACGCTGACTCATTGACTAGTGTCCCGTCTTTTTCTTTTGTATCTGATCTTGGACGTTTTCGTTGCGCCTCTTGTTTAACATCTTTATCCTTCAATTCTTTTCTGAATTTATTACTAGCAGTCTCAAATCCACCCAAGAATTGGACATTTGCCTGCGTTACCGGTTTCGGTTCATTGAAATCCGCCATGTATTGTTCTATATCATCCATTTCCATTTCTTCTTCATCTCCAGACTCAATAGTTTTATCAGGATCTTTTTCACAATTCATATCTTCATCGGAAGGGTATTCCTCAATATCTTCTTCGCCCTCTTCTAATTTGGAATCGTTTTCTTTTGCAGTAAAAAATTCACTAATTGTGAGCTGTCGCGTTGGGGAATTTTTTCTTTGAAAATTAAATTTTTTCGGGCCCGTTGGTTTTGAAGACTGATCTTTAGGGGACGAAACATCTGGTTTTGATGACATTTGCTTTTCAAGTTGCTCAAATTCTGCATTCATGCTGTCGTCATAAATATTACTGGAATTTAAGCTGCTATTATACAACGTCGACGCTTTTCTAAAACTGCAACCTGGGATATGGTCTACGAGACACTGTGCCATTTTCGAAGCGTCTGTATCCTTTTTGATAGACATTTTCTAAAAATAAAATTAAAAATGAAAATAATTGGTAAACACAAGGATAGTACATAGATATTAGGAGTAAACCCAATCTGAGTACTTACATATAATTTCGTATTCTAATGATAGCTAGACTAGCTAGAGCATTTAAAATTAAAATATTGTGTGCTTACCGCAAGGGTCATTGCTTTTTTATACAGGCTCGCTACTTTATTTGTAGAAAATATGGAGTATTCCTTCTCAATACCACATTCTAGAAGATCGGTTCTCGATAATATTTTGCCGTTTGCCGGAGCGTCTTCTCCGTCCCGATTTGCTTCATAATTCTTCTGAATTGCTTCTAGAATTAGATTGAGGTACGTTTCCCGATCTTTGATTGTTAAGCCTGATATTTTCCTCGACGTGGCTTCAGCCGCTTTTACTCGCGCATTTTTTGCATATTCTCTTTCTAAAACTGCTGCCAATCCACTTTCCACACTCTTTTCCTTCCCTCCATTTCTTAAAGCAAATTGCTTTTTAATCAAAGAGTCGAGTTCGCCTTTGGCCTTTTTGTCATGATAGCCTTCACCGTCATAATCTTCAGTCTCCCTTTTCGCTCCCGTTTTTCCTCCTCCATATAAATCTTCATCAACTCCATTGACATTTAGAGAAGGTATGGCCATTCTTGCACTTGTCGTTGGCAAAGAGCAAAATTCTTCGATGAGATTTTTCACCACTTTAGGTGCTGTACAAACATCACAACCAGTCTCGCAGTTTTTTAGTTTGTCGTCCCCAAAATATTTTGAGAAGAAATTGTGACGACATTTTGCCTCTTCAGAATATTTTACCATTGCTTCAAAATCGTCCATTAATGCTTTTCCTTGAATTTCGGTTTTTGCTTTGCCGGCAGCTTGCTTTATGAGAAAGGCAATGGCTGCCTTTTCCTCTTTAGAATGATACATTCGACAAAATGACTTTTTTCCATCACGGCCAGCACGACCCGACTCTTGGTAATACCCTGCAACACTTTGGGGGGTTGCCCAATGAGCTACAAACCTGCAAAGTCAAATACAGCTACATTTATTTAGAAAAATTGTTTGCATTTTGCATGTCAAATACTACATACATTTATTTATTTATTCTTAAAGCAATTTCCCAACATACGTATAGGTTATTACATTGCAGTACAGATCAGATCTATTTAATTTCCTAAGCACATTAAAGAGGGTGGTCTACTGGTGTTACCCAATAGTCCAAGAGAAACCTCTGATGGAGGGGAAAACCTTAGATCGGAATATACCTTATTACATTGTTCACATTACCTTACGGATGGTTTATCGATTCCCATTCCAAAGCTAATTGTGGCAGCGATGCAAACAGTAATTCCTTTCATCCATTCATCTTGCACCTGTTCGCGTTCTACATGTTTTAAACCTTTAAAGCACAACAATAAAATTGCTAATTAGTATAAAAATTCTTATATTTTAGATGAAAACATTACATTAAAAAAAGTATTGCAAAATGTAATTAATTATACCTGAATGGTATGCTTTAGTTTTTAAACCTTTCTTAGTCAAATAATTAGCAAGGATTTCAGTCTTCTCTCGGGTACGACAGTAGATAATGCCACAACTTCTTTCAGCCTACGGGTATTAAAGCAACATTAACGGAAAATTAAATTGTCTTAAACCATTGGAAGCCGTCATATGTATTTAAGTCAAAAATTTAAATTTCTGTACCGGCTTTGGATTGTTTTCCCATCCTTCTCCCAAACTGGTTTTGCAAAATTGTAAAAGATGTTCTAGAGGGTTGTCTAAAAGTTCTCTAAATTGAACGTCGTAGTACAGATTAGGTCTGTAGCTAGGATTTTTAAAAGTAGCTATAGGTTTCTTAAGATCCAGCTGAAAGTGGATGTCTTCCACAACCTACAGACAAACCAAAATAAGTTCAATACTCTTAACTCCAGGGTTCACTAATTCACGGATTGGAAAAAAATAACTCCAGATTACAAAAGGAGGTATATTATATACATTGAAAAATACTGAACTAACTAACCTTAGGACTAGCAGTAGCAGTTAATGCTATCCAGGGTACCCCCAAACAGTTTTTTCTAAGTTCTCCTAGTTTAAGGTAATCCTTCCGAAAATCATGTCCCCATTGACTTACGCAATGGGCTTCATCCACGACAAAATATGATATTAAGCCTTTTGCTGCCCATTTAATAAGCATTTCCTATAAATATATTTACAACATAATTAATTAAAATTTATTAGCTACTTTATTCATTTTGTAGTAAAAGTCAAACCTTCCACGAGTATGTAGCTGCAAGTTCAGGAGTAATATACAAAAGTTTTGTGTTGGGATTGGTGGTTCTTAAATCATTTAATATCCTCATTCTGTCACTTTGTGAAACTTTAGAGTTGATAGTTTCTGCTGTGATTTTCAATTTTTGCAAATGGTATATCTGATCCTATTTAGTTATTCAAATTAGCATTAATTAATTTCATGTTGCAGCAAAAATGAATAAGTTACAAAAATGTAGACGAAATAAATATTTGTACCCAGATCAGTGATATTAGTGGAGAAAATACAACAGAAAATGATCTATCTTTAATAACAGATGGAAGCTGGTAGATCAACGATTTTCCTGCTCCTGTGGGCATACTCACGAATACATCTTGCTTGCCTAAACACAAACCCAAAAAATACCTTGTACTTTTTGCAGTTAAGTAGTTACATATATTATGTTCCCAAATTAATATTAAATTTCTAAGATTTTAAACTGCTCACCTTCAAGTACTGCTTCTATGGCCGATTTTTGCACATCCGAGCGGAAGTCATCGTGCTTAAAATGGTCTTTCAATTTTGTATGCAAATTTGGAAACTTTATGCTGCGATATTTTGGGGTATTTACACCCGATTGGGGATTTGATGTAGAACTTAGCGATACCACTTTCAACGGGAGGGCGGCCATAGCTGCCAATAACTTTGGAGTGATCTTTGTCGCTTTAAATAATAGATGACAAATGTAATTATCTATTTTTGCATGATCCTATTTCATATTCACGGTAACCCTCTGAATCTGAGATGAGACACTATCTCACAACCTATATTACACATACAGAAGCCAAATATTAGTATTAGTAGGAAACATGAATTACTTTCGGTTAATATATAGAAACTTTTAATTGACTTAATTCCTTAATTACAGTTACACGGTACACTGTATTTTGTATAGGTACATTTCTTAGAGCACTTAACTGTATACGTAAGCAAAAGATTAAAGTTAACAGTAAAATTGAAAATGTAAAAAGTAACTTACTTGACTTACAGTACAGAATCAAAAAAACGGGCAAGTGAAGATGAATTAGTTGCTGTTACATCTTGATGACGGTTTTGGTGTCCCGAAATTAGCTAAAATACGAAAAGAATGAAACTTTATACAAGTTTTGTAAATATTTTTACTTTTTTGTGATCTGGTGTGATTCCAAAGACGAGAAATGAAGTTCCACTAACAATAACACAGTCAGGCCGAAGTTTGAAGTTGGAGCGTTCACGATTTACCTTGAACTCTTTGCTCAATGATCGTCTCTTAACATCTTGCATGTGCCATTGTGCGTCTTGAATTTCTTTGTTTACTATACGGATGCTTGCTTATTTACGCATATTATACTTATTGCATTGGTTTGTGTATAGTTTGGTTGTTAAGTTCAAGTTGTTAAATAGATGAAAATGAAACCGTATTCATCTTTAACAAATCATAAATGCAGTAAAAAGCATAAAATATATATGTATCAATGTCAAATTCTTATTCTAATACTTAAGCCAAGTTGCAGTGCATATAATTTAGACACTGAATGGAAAACAATGTGCTCAAATATTCATCTCTAGTTATTTCAATTGCTGTCCTTGAAAATTTGAAAAATTAAATATATACAGTACAAGCACAATGCTCATAATGCGCAATATACTTCATTCTGATTATTTATTTAACTATTTGGCATATTTATTTCAAAAATAGTATTACAGGGTGAAAATAAAGCACATACTTCTAACTTTCTCCATGCCATCTTACTTTCACGAGGTTATTTAGTGTAATTTTTTACTTTAATCGAGTTGACTTTAATTTTCAAAATCTAAGTACACTGGTGAAATTGAAATGTGTACATTAGTTCGTCTTTAGTAAAGTGTTTCCAAAGATACGATTGAATTTTATTGTATGTAACTGGAAGGTCAAAAATTGCTTGTCCGTAGAATTTACTTTTCCAATGGTGTGAATTGCATAATATTCAAGAAGTAGAAATGATTCGTCACCTCGTATTTCCGTATATACCTAATTATTACCTATCTTTATACAACTGCTGCTGCTGTACTTTCTCTATTCTATTCTTACATTAAAATCCCACATTTTTCGGAATTTGGACGTTACGGACCCGGACACAAAATGGAAGTTATTCAGCAGGAAAAATTGGAGATATTTATCATATTATTGATGTTGATGTCAATTATAACGGGTAGTGATTGCGTCACTCCTCCTGACCCGAGCTATGACTATCGAGCAGGAACTCCTATGATGTGTGGCAAAGTTCCACATTTTCCTGGTGAAAGGACATGTCAAAAACAGCCATTTAAAAGTTCCGGTGTCAAAGGAGAATTTGCGAACAGTGAAAAAATTAATTTCGGTATTTCGGTACTCTCATTGAACGAATCTAATAGAAACACACATACGTGGTTGCATGTGCATGTTAAAATGGCGGATTCTAATGAAAAAATTAAGAGCATTGCCATTCAAGCTCAAAATATTTTGGGATATCCAGTAGGTAAATTGTCATTCTTGTTTTGCCTACTTTTTGGTTCTCTTTCCATGATATGACAGTCATTTTAATATTATACGTATTGTGTTTAACTATCTAAATGGTTGAGAACTAGAAATAGGTAATAATTATTAACATATGATTAATGTAGGTTACTGGACAACCGAAGTTCCTTGTAAAGTTCCTTCCACAGCTTTTGGCGATTTCATTGACGCATACGACCTCATGGATATGAAAACTGCCGCAGAACAAATAAAAACGGTTGATTGTCCCAAGCACCATTGGATGAGTAATGGTGACAAAGTAAGTAATAAGTTAACAAAAGTACTACATAGATATTTAATTCTGAACTTTAGATTTTATTTGCACAATATTGCGTATGTTCCACTAATTGTGTCTCAAGTAATCGATGTAAGGGTAGATGAAAATTAAGTTTAAATAGTATAAGATGCTGAATGCTGATTGCTGATGGTATAATACTATAAGGGAGATAGAACCTGAGACCTGAGTCAATTTTTATGCAAAAAACTTCCTAATCTCCCCAGCCATTACAAAATATGACTTATTTTTGTCAATTAGCCACAGCACATATCCAGGAGTAAAATTATTGCTCATAAACGTTCCTTTATTAGTCAACTTGCCTTAGGTATTTATAATAATACAGATACATAATTTAACCAGTATAACTAAGCTGAGATTTAGATCAAAATATCAAGGTCGAGTTTTCTGTCATTTTTCTTATAGGAAGGATATAGAGGAAATAGTGCGACCGGTGCGCTACTGATAAAATCACCCTAAATTTTTTTGTTTAAGGTACTATTTAATAAATATCATTTCTTTTGTTCTTCCTCAGCACCCGAATTTCTTAAGCTTACTCTTTAGCTCACCCGTACCAGATGTATATGCTACAGTAAAGATCACGTATTGGGAAGGAACTAAAATAGGACGTTCAGCCACTAAAGACCAGCAGGCAGTATTTATAACGTAAGTTCTCACTTTTCATAATAAATTCGAATTTCAAATCCTATAATCACGCGTAATGCAAAATAATCTTATCCTATAGAATGATTTTAATTGAACAGTGTGGCTGTGGTGACTGACGCTGGTGTATGCTACATGAATCATCACTCAAAGATGCACCATATTTCATTTACTGTTAGGGACAATTGTGACAAAAGCCTTGTAGTGAGAGAAGTTCCCTTGGATTGTCATCATTGCCTAGATGCGGCGAAAGCAATAGAGGAATTTAATTCTGCACCCACAGATAGAAAGTACGTTTTAATACAAGAGGTTGGGCCAAATCCAAATCCTGATGGTCCTCCAACTCCTCCTTATCTAACACAAATGGAAACTAACGGTAAGCGCAAATAAAATAAAAATATACTTTTCGTGAGATATTATTAAAGCAAACATGAAATGACGAAATGAGCAATTAATATATTAACCATTATAATATTATCCTCCGGTAAAGCTGGGGTCGGGCGTAAGGGGCCCACATCGTTCCATAAAGGGCACCCCGCGTACAGAAAAATTAATTATGTATAAATGCACCATAAATGCCCCAGCTTCTCTCCGTACAAGTAGGTAATGTAGAAGTATAAAATATTATTTAATAATATGAATTTCCCATTTATTATAGATGCTCTACCAAAGGACCCTGAGATACCTTCTTTTCGTGCTCCTTATGATATTCTTATTCCTGATTATGTGGAACGCAAAAGGAACCCACCCGTAAGATCAGTTGTTTTCATAAAGCTAATTCTATCCACTTTCGAATTACAAGGGGTTTTGCTTCATGCGCACTGAACCGAAACCGAAGTGCATTTGAAAATTGATATTGAACGGATGATATTTCTGTAAATCCACCTCCTATACCGAAATGAGGAGTACACCATTAAAACGCATGTAAAAATAGTGTAGGTACTTTTCAATGGTGGAAGCTCAATTATTGTGGACTCAATACTTTGTCAGTTATCAGCCTTAGAAGTTTAAACATTTTACTTTCTTCGAATAAATATTTTCCGAGTGGGGTAATTACTAGAGTTTGAGTTACGGTCTGTCCCGAAACGTATCCAATTGTAAAAAGGCTCATTGAGCATTATATTGATCTTTATACTATATAATCGATATCTGGCGTGGCTATGGAATTCCCTCTGAACTTGGATGCACTAAATTTAATTGCTAATTTATAATTTATTGTTTTACTAGCCTACAACTACAACTGCTGCAACTACTACTACAACTACTACTGTTGCAACTACTACTACAACTACTACCAAACCCGCCACAAAGATCACTACCGCTTCCAAGCCCACCACAACGTTGACGTTAGCTACAGTGATAAAAACATCAAACACCCCTCCTCCTGGTTGGTATTTTTTATTATGGTTAATATTTCCTATTTTGTCATTTATAAATATCCCAGATGACACAATTGAGCACAAAATCGTTGTATTTCTTTTATTAGTTTTTTACTGTACGAATAAACGTTTTATATTAATCATATTAAATTCATATTTTTAATACATGCTTTTTATTATTCCCTTTCAGTAACAAAAGCTCCTGATATAGCTGAAAATACGGTAAGTAATTTTACATCAAATGGATTCGGTGCTACTTTTTATGTTATATGGATTTTATGATTTTGGATAATTAATTTTGTTAATTCTCCTTTTGTGACTGCATTAACAATATTACACTCTCATTATTTTTAGGCCACTGAAATTGTTACAATTCCAAAAAATGTAAGATAATCAACATCATTGTAAACACTGAAAGGTAGAGAATTGTAAAAGTGCAAGTATTTTGATTTTTTGATTTTTAGGAACTGTACAATGAATGTGAACATACAAAAGGGTGCATGGGTCAGCCTCCGGTGAGATTCTCCTCTAAATTATCTCCGAAAAATTATATTAACATACTGTTCCTAATGTCTAAAAGTTTATTGTCCTAAATCTTTCTATTTGATATGCAGGGATGCCTGCAAACGAGGACGTGTACCTCTATAGTATCATATACTGAAGAATCAGACAAAGCAGCGTTTCAGTTATTTGGAAAATCTGGAAAATATATTGCAATGGGCTTTTCTCACGATAAATTAATGGTAATCTTCTTATTATGTAATAATTTGTTTAAAAAATGTCATTTTTAAGGCAGTTGAGGACTCATTGACACATTGTTTTCACGTGCTCACAGGGACATGATTCTGTGATAGAATGCGTACGGGAATCTGGAGACATAGTTCGAGCTTACAGAAGTTTTAATCTGCTAAACAGAAATAATGTTAGACTGGTAAGACAATTGGCTACTCAAAAAATGAAATGTTCCAAAAAAGGTTGTATACGTTAGTACTATATTATTTATAGGCAGACCATTCGCCAATATCCAGACTGAAAGGAAAATATGACAGAGGGTAATTTCACCAATACAATCGTAAATCTTAAGCAACCTGTTAAAGGGGAATTTCAAGTGTTTCCTATTTTTACGAATTACTTTATTCGGAATTTTAGGGAGATATATTGCGAATTCCTGTATATGAGGAAAACCACCATTGTTTATCAAGGCAAAACCTTTCCATTCGATTTAGGAAAGGATAAGTATCACATTTTGTATGTAATGGGTAATTTTGCGAGAGATGGACTAGGTGGTAATATTGGGTACGATTGTTGTTATGAATTATTTATGCATATATCATATACTAATATATGAAGTACGTACATACATATTTCATGAAAATATACCATTTTTCGTTTGGTAATCTGTTGTATAGATACCACAATGATGCTGTTGTGGGGGACACAAAACTTGGCCTCTTGGACAAATATGGAGTAAGTGATTTTGTTTTGAAATAGCTATATTATGATTTGGTTGATGTAATATGACACATACAGATAACGATTTATTTTGTAAATCATAGAAATCACCGGTGAGATATTTCTTTGAGAAATTTCACGGGATGACTATGATATTCACTTGGTTTTTCGTTTTCCCAATTGGGAATTTTCTGCCTCGCTATTATAAGGAGACTTGGTCCACACGTTATATTGGATCTTACACTTGGTGGTACTTGGTAAAGAATTTGACATCTTTTGCAGTAATCATATTATCCTATAATATTTTTAATTTGGGATAATATTTCTTAATTTCTGGTACGCTTAATTCCTATTAGTTTCATGTGATTGCTAGCCTTTGGACCGTTTTCTTCACGCTCTTTTCGTCACTTGCTTTGGCAATTATTAATCATGCCTGGAAGAAATTTCCTGTGGAATGGAATTTTCATGTTCTTTCCGGAGTTGCTATAAATGTGCTGATAATCTTTGATATTCTGCTAGGATTTGCTGTCATTAAATTCAATTTCCTTCGATATTACTTCATAAATTTTCTACATGGATTGACGGGACACGTGCTTTTCTTCTTATCATGTAATTTACAATTTTTATGCCAGTTTAGTGCCATTTAATTTTTGAGAAAATCGATACATGATTTGGTGATGATTTATTACGTCCTTGCCACATTCTAGATTGTGTGATGTACAATGCCCGTTATTTCACCTTTGGAATGCCATGTATCACTACTAATTCTATGGTGGCATGGATGGTAATGATAATGATTATCCACCTCGTTATGATGGTAAGAAAGTTAATCGAGAAATTATCTATTACCACCATTGTACTAATTTAGAATATTTTTTACTTATAAAATATTCCAATTTTTCTATAGTATCAAGTTTGCTACACGGATTTCGTTCAGGGGAAAACAGTGTCTCGTGTATATTACTCTTGTGGAACTTTAGATCTTCCCGAACTGAGGAATGGGAAAGACGCTCCGGTAAAAAGATAAACGGGTTTAGTTTGCATTTTAAATTTATAATCTATCCTTTAAGATATCTTGTTGTAATTTATTCTTGAGTATTTTTATTTAATATACCATTTACAGGGCACAATGTGTCGAAAAGTGCTGCTTGTAATAATGGTCACGATTTGTTTACTGATGACAGTCATTTTGGCTGTTTTGTACGGACAAGCAGTTCATTTAGATTGCAATGAAGATGCAAGAATCGTTACTGCCGCAGAGGCTTTGACTGCAACTCAAAAAAAGCCACAAAAGCATAAATTTGCTTAACATTATTGTAAAGAAGTTATTTTATTTTTCATATTTTAAAATTGTTTACCCTATTTCTAAAGTGTGAATATAAAAAGAGTAGGAAATCTTTATGTTAAGGATATGGGCTTCATAAGTAGTACAAAGTACAAAAGCGTGCTATGATGATGTTATGCTTTATGCTATGTTGAAACAAAAGTGTACATGCATAAAATTTTAAGCATTAAAGATGCATCCTCTTAGGAAATGCGAATGGGATTATCTTAACAAACTTCATTTTGCATATTTGCTTGTAGTATTTTTGTGTCTTGAATTTTTGTTTGTGAGTGCTTTAAGATGATAACTTGATAACCTATGTAAATGTTAAGATTTCATATTCTAAATTTTATTCCTTATAAATATTTATGTCAAATTACAAAAGTGATAATTAGGAAGCATAAAAACTGTGTGCATCAATTGGCCAATATGAATATGAACATTATATTGCAAACACATCTTTTAGACTACAACTGAATGTCAACACATTCACTAATTCACTTAGAAAGGTGTTTCCAAAGCTACGATTTAGTAATCAGATCAAGGTCAAGAATGCATTGTATTTATTGTTGCACATTTTGTATATTGGTATTACACAATTTCATGAAATATAAATAATCCAACTATCCGATCGTATATAGGTAGTTAGTTATGAATCCCTAAATCCCTATCCTTATATTAGAATTTTGAATCGCCTGGAGGAGGTCCACACTTTTCGGGATTAGGACTAGGACTAGGACCATGCGAACGACACAAAATGAGCATCGGGAAAAATTGGAGATGTATATTATATTGTTGATACTGATGTCAACTAGTAGCGCTTTCGCTAGATCCGCTACTGGTGACTATACATCAGGTACCCCTATGATATGTGGAAAAGTTCCACATGTCCCTGATTTAAGTGCTTGTCAACAACAAGCATTTATTCATCCTGGGGAGCAAGGAGACTTTGAAAACAGTGACAAAGTTGATTTCGGCTTGTGGGTACTTGCAATGAACGAAGTTACAGAAAACGAGCAGGATGTTTGGTTGCATGTGCATATTAAGATGTCGGATCCCTCTGAAAGCATAAAGAACATTGCTATCCAAGCCCAAAATATTTTGGGATATCCGATAGGTAATGCCATTTCAGTTTTCAAAATATATGTTTCTGTTTCTAGTGACACTGAACCAAAATGTTTCTGCAATATATATTTTTTTCAATAGTCGACGAGGATGCCATATATTTTAGAAACAGGTAATAATTTTGTATGGTTTATTTTAGGTAAGTGGACAATCGATGTTCCTTGTAAACACCCTTCCACAACAGCGGGCGCTGATTTCATTGACAGATACGAATTAATGGATTTAGATACTCCCGCAGAACAAATAAAAACGGTCCAGTGTCCAAAGGTGGCTGCTGGTGACAAAGTAAGTATATATTATCTAATAAGATTGTCTCATTTATATAAGAATGCTGTGCCTGTCAGCCCGTCATACGATACTGAAAAAATCATCCAAATATTTTGTTCTGTACTTAAATTAATTATATGATTCTTTGTTCTTTCCCAGCCTTCCAATTTTTTAAGCGTACTCTTTAGGACACCCGTTCCAGATGTATATGCGACAGTGAAATTCACGTATAAGGAAGCCATTAAAATAGGACGAACACCTTCTAAAGTTAAACAGGCAGTATTTATAACGTAAGATTTCAGAATAAATTCGCACAATCCTATTTAATTACGCTGAATAATGCAGTCTATATGTATGCAATCCAATTATCCAGTTCTGAATAACGCTTTTAATTAAATAGTGTGACTGTCGTGACTGGCGCTGGTGTATGTTACATGAATCATCACTCGATGATGCAACATGTTTCATTTACAGTTAGGGACAATTGTGACACCAATGCAGTGAAGCAAGTTCCTATGGATTGTCATCAATGTGTAGATGCGGTGAGGGATACCGAAGAATTTAATTCCGACGATCCCGACAACCAGGACTTAATACAAGATAATGCTTTCTATATGGGAAATATACGAAGTAACAGTAAGTGAAAATAAAACTTTTTGTATCTCATGATGATTATAGTGGAATAGACAACTTACATTAAATAAATTCTGTTCCATTTAAGCGAATATGAAAATACTAGCAAATATAATTTTATAAAAGATTAGCAAGATAAGGCGGAAAGGCACTAGGAAGGGATGGTCTGTCTCGGTAGCCCTTCTCTCCGCTACGCTAATATTTCACTCCATATAATTGTAAGTCCCTAGAAATGGTTGAATGAATTCCTTATGTATTTATTATAGATGAGGTACCGAAGGACCCTGTAACACCTTCCTTTCGTGCTCCTTACGATATTCTTATTCCTGATTATCTTGAACGCAGAAGACACCCACCCGTAAGATCTGTTTTTTTATTTTATGTGTAACAAATTCTGTCCTAGTTTAGAATTTAGATACAGGACAGAGTATTTCATGAGCAATGCAACCTAAAGCTTAAAGGGTGATGTTTTCGCAACTCCACCTTCTATACGCATAATTAAGTTTTGCACAGCTAGAAAGGCCAATTTTTGCTGTGTCAAGGTATATTTTATAACCTATTAACTACCCGTGCAGTACCGAGCCCGTAGGGGCACAATTTTCCTTTTGGTGGGCTATTTCTCGTTTTGGGAACGTAATGGACGGGCGCTAATGGCCAGACAAAAGTTTGATTAATTCGCCATTTTTTAACAATACAAATATTTTCCAATGGTTGAAGTCGCATTATTATAAACCTTATATATTTTGCCAGTTATCAGTGGTATCCCTCTTAAAAGTTAAATCATGTTTTAGTAAACATTTTCCGACTTTTCTGCGGAGTAACTGCTAGAGTTTCAGCTTTTGTCTACATAAAACTTATCCAGGTGTAATACAAACTGCATGAACATTTGCAATTTCGAATGGTATATATTTCAACTCTATAGCTGGTGTGGTTGTGGAATTATTATTATCATATCCTCTGAACTTGGATGCATATAACATCTCCTGTATTGTATGCTTTTTGAAAAATTGCAAATAATGACTATTAACTGTTTATGGATCTACTACTAGACTACAACTACAACAACTACTACTGCTGCAACTACTATTTCAACAACTACTGCTGCAATTACTATTTCAACTACTACTGCTGCAACTACTATTTCAACTTCAACTACTACAGCTGCAACTACTACTTCAACTACTACTTCGGCAACTACAACTGCTACCAAACCCACCACGAAGATCACTACCACAACTAAATCTACATCTACAATGATAAATAAACCAAACACCCCTCCTGGTTTGCCTTTCATATTTTGTTCACCTTCGCCATTAACGTTCTCAAATTTTTTACTACATTTATTTAATGTAATTGCTAACTGCATTTTTATTATTTTCCTTCTCAGTAACAAAAGTTCCTGCAATAATCGACAATACGGTAAGTATTTTTACATCAAATATTCGGTGCAATTTTGTGTTGCATTTACTATATTATTGGGTACTTTACTTTCCTTACTGTAACTATTCATATTTTTGTCAATAATGGTTATTTTCGTTATTTTTAGGCCACTGAAATGCCTACAATCCCAAAAAATGTAAGATAAACATTCAAAATATGGAATATAGTTTTTTAAATTGTATTACTAATACAGATATAATATAATATAATATAATACATATATTTATAATGTAACAATTTTTCGTAAATAGATAATTCAAAGGCTATACCATTAACAGAAAGGAATATAAGTATTTTAAATTTTCCATTTGTAATTTTCAGGAACTGTACAACGAATGTTTGCATACAAAAGGGTGTATAGGCCAGCCGCCTGTAAGATTCCTATTGCTAAAGTATCTCTGAAATTATTGTTTCTAATTTTTAAGGCTCCCATTGATTTAATATATACAGGGATGCCTTGAATCAAGGACGTGTACCTCTATAGTATCATATACGGAAGAAGCAGACAAAGCAGCCTTCCAGCTATTTGGAAAATCAGGGAAATATATTGCAATGGGCTTTTCTCACGATAAATTCATGGTATTTTCTAAACTTTGTTGTTACTACAAAACTCTTAGATTACCAACAAACTGATATCTTAATGACTACAGTTATAGCTTTGAAGACACAAAAAAAAGTGCTAGCTTATATGGAAACAATTAACATTGAATTGAATTACTTTTTAACGTGTTACAGGGGCATGATTCTGTGATAGAATGTGTACGTGAATCTGGAGACATAATCAGGGCCTACAGAAGTTTTAATCTACTGAACAGAGATAATATTAGGCTGGTAAGTTAATTAATATTTACAATTAGAAATATTATTTACGAATAGTTGCAAACTGTGTTTATTACATTAGTATTATCTCATTTATAGGATGATCATTCTCCAATATCCAGAATAAAAGGAAAATACGACAGAGGGTAGTTTCCAAAATCAAAAACTAGATCATCATGTGTTTGTTATTATATAAATTACTTGTTTGGAATTTAGGGAGATATATTGTGAATTTCTTTATCTGAGGAAGACCACCATTGTTTATCTAGGCAAAACCTTCCCATTCGATTTAGGAAAGGACAAGTTTCACATTTTGTATGTAATGGGTAATTTTGCGAGAGATGGACTTGGTGGTAACATTGGGTACGATTGTTATGAATTTACGTATATAAAGTGCATACATACATATTTCATGAAAATAGTATATCATTTTTCTTTTGGAAATCTGTTATATAGATACCACAATGATGCTGTTGTGGGGGACACAAAACTTGGCCTCTTGGACAAATATGGAGTAAGTGTTTTTGTTTTGAAATAGCTATATAATTTGGCTGATGTAATATGACACATACAGATAACGATTTATTTTGTTAATCATAGAAATCAGCGGTGAGATATTTCTTTGAGAAATTTCACGGGATGACTATGATATTCACTTGGTTTTTCGTTTTTCCAATTGGGAATTTTCTGCCTCGCTATTACAAGGAGACTTGGTCCACACGTTATATTGGATCTTACACTTGGTGGTACTTGGTAAAGAATTTGACGGTAATCATATCTTAGAAGATTTTTAATTTGGGATAATATTGCTTAATTTCTGGTACGCTCGTACGCTTAATTGTTATTAGTTCCATGTGATGACTACTCTTTGGACTGTTTTCTTTACACTCTTCTCATCACTTGCTCTGACTTTTCTTAATCATGTCTGGAGAAACTTTCCTGTGATATGGAATTTTCATGTTATTTCCGGGATTGCTATAAATGTACTGATAATCTTTGATATACTGCTCGGATTTGCTGTCATTAAATTCAATTCCTTTCGATATTACTTCATAAATTTTCTACATGGATTGACGGGACACGTGCTTTTCTTCTTATCATGTAATTTACAATTTTTATGCCAATTAGTGCCATTGTCATTTAATTTTTGGGGAAATAGATTTGCTGATGATTTTTGCCACATTCTAGATTGTGTGATGTATAATGCCCGTTATTTTACCTTTGGAATGCCATGCATTACTACAAATTCTATGGTGGCATGGATGGTACTGATAATTATTATCCACCTCGTTATGATGGTAAGAAAAATCTAGATATAATGAATTTAGAATTTTAGAGTACTGTTGCTCTACGAAATATTCCAATTTTTCTAAGTATCAAGTTTGCTACACGGATTTCGTTCAGGGGAAAACAGTGTCTCGTGTATATTACTCATGCGGAACTTTAGATCTTCCCGAACTGAAAAGTGGGAAAGACGCACCGGTAACATTTACGACTTTAATTTGCTTTTTAAAATAATTTTTTCTATACAACTATAGGTTTCTAGCAAATTACTGATGATTTATCTTATTTATACTCAGGGTACAATGTGTCGAAAAGTGATGCTTGTAATAATGGTCACGATTTGTTTACTGATGACATTAATCTTGGCTGTTTTGTACGGACAATCAGTTTATTTGGACTGCAATGAAGATGCTAGAATCGTTACTGCCGCAGAGGCTTTCGCTACAGATCAGAAAAAGCCACAAAAGCATAAATTTGCTTAACATAATTTTATAGTAGTTGTTATTTTGTTCATGTTTTAAAATTAATTATCCTATAGGATCCATAACTGTGTATATAGAATACAAAAAGAGTAGGAATTCCTTATGTTTATGTTGTATGCTTCGCCTAAAGTACATAAGTGAACCTTGAAACGCATCTGCGATGCTTTGTGCAAGGGAATCTAAATTCTAAGCTAAGCAGAGGAGTTTATGTATCCTCTCCGTCTGTATAGTTATGTTATGTTATGCTGATACAAGGGAAGATGCATAGAATTGAAAGCAATAAAGATACAGCCTCTTTGGGATGGGAAGGATGGGATTACTACGTTAACTGAGTTAACTCTTCACCGGCAACGAATCTCTATTCAAATATCCATCTGTTCCTGTCCTCTTCCACTTAATGTGTTCTCTTATTACAATTTAAATTTATATAATTATACAATTAGTTAACTTACTTAGAAAATATTATGCTTATCAAAGAGAAAAATATTCCCGTAGATGAAAACTTCACATCAAAGGAAAACATTATTATCTCAGAATTATTAGAATGCTGTGAAGAAGCATACAGAAATGGTGTTAACTCCGTAGATATTTACAAAATAATCCATTCTCCTGAAATATATTTATATCAGAAAAAATCAAAGAGAAAAATTAGCTTAGAAAATGAAAATGATAGTTTAAAAATCAGGAAGATATTCTTCGTTACGATCGCACTGTCCTTTGTGACAATTTGTGTTCACTTATCTCTATGCAGTGTCCTAAATATAAATCCCTTAAAGTACTTTCCAAGTTTGCAAGAGAAAAGATGCATTTTACCTTCCCATCCTTTGGTAATGGAAATGGTTAGGCCTATTGCAAATTGCAGCATTTGTAATGGAAAGGTATTCTTTATTTTTGTGTTAAAATATTTCTTTTGTAACAATTGGGAGATCTAAAATTGCAGTGTAAGTGTATATTTTTATTATTTGCGTTTGTAGAATGGAATTCCGATAATAGAATTTAATCACATCCCTTCGAAAGAAGAATTTCTCTCTGTAGCCTACTCTTCCAAACCAATAATAGTCCGAAATGGAGGAAGTCACACAGGAATGCCCGTCTCTTTTAATTTTGCTAAATTGAAACAAGTTTTCGAATCAGAACCGGAAGGAGTTTCCTCTGTTTCCGAAGAATGCCAGTTCCTCCCGTTTCGTTCACCCTTTAGAAGTTTAAGGGACGCTTTCGATCTGATATCTGATACTGCAAAGTGGGATCAGCCTTGGTATATAGGATGGTAAGAAAGAAACATGGGATTTTACTTACAACTTTTTAATGTCAAAAATGCTAAAGGATTTGTGTTTTATTGATTTCAGGAGTAATTGCCATCCTGGTGTTGCTGCTAAACTTCGTCAAATATTTCCAAGGCCTGGCTTTCTTCCAGAAGACTCAGAATCTTCTGCTATTGATTGGATTTTCATTGGGTCACCTGGACTTGGTGCTGCAATGCATGTAATGCACATATAAAATATCCATTTCTTATGTAATAGTAGCTTTTGCACTACAAAAGTATTTAATTAAAATAATCTTTAACAGATTGATTATGTGCGTCGACCATCTTGGCAAGCTCAATTATCGGGATCCAAGAGATGGATTCTGAAGCCTCCACCAGAATGTGAATCAGTGTGTCCTGATGTAGTTTCCTTTACTATACTGGCTGGGGACTTATGTAAGTACATACATTATTACTTAGTACTGCTGTTCAGTTGTACTGTTCATTTACTAAATATTACCACAGTATTCTTTAAGAAGGTAGTTTTTATTAAAGATTTCGGATTTTTTGCTCATTTTGGTACATTTGTTTCGTAATAGTATTTTTGGAGACGAATACTTGGTACCATGAAACCTTCATCGAAAGTGATGTCCTATCCATCAGTATTGGATCAGAATACGACTGACTTTAAGAAAACCTCTCATTTTAGGCCTTGGTGTTCAATTAAACCAGCCTGGTAAACAGACTGACTTCTCAACAGTAATACAAGCAAAAACCAAAATAATCTACCGAAAGAATAGTATAAAAATTTCTTACTCCTTTAATGCAAATGTCTTCATATATTTAGTTTGTATGCTATTGTTAATATTATTTCGTCGGACGGATGTTAAGGGATAGAATTGCACTTCAAATAAGGGTTGTTTAATGTTACTTAATGAATAGTATTATACGTGTGTAGGTTTATTTGTAAATTGTTTAAACTTAAACCCCTTTTATATAGGTTTTTAACCTTTGTATACTCATGTTTAAAATGTTTTACAACTATTCCTTCCACTACATCGAAATCACCATTCCCTTTGTTATGCACAAAGAAAAAATAGCATTTTTGTTCCCTTATATGAGATACGATACAAAATAATCTGCTCAAAGATACGACGATACAAGTATATCATGCTCAAGTCAGTGTGTTTTATACTGTTTGTTGTTGACTGTTAACATAGTTACCATTACCATTGTTATACTATTAGATTATGATCCTTCCATTGTTAAAATGAGTGTCAAAATGTATAGATTGTAAATCGATACAAGAGATTACATGAAACCATTACCTTTTAGTATATAAGTTACATACACACGTAGTGAATTAGAAGTTATAATAGTGTAGACGTGTGTCTTACATAAGAAAACACGATTACTTAAATAAAATTAATATTAATCTGATAAACACAGCGGCACAGTGTAATGGGAGACAAATTTTGCATTGAACAATCAAATCAACAACCACAGCACATTTTTAGAAATCACCAGCATCCCAAAAGAGTTCTTTCTGATGTTATCTATGATGAAGTCAGCTCTATCATTTCTAAAGATCAGTTATTTCATTTGGAAAAATGTTTTCAGAAGTAAAATACGATATGCAACATACAATAATGTAGTTTCGTATAAAGAGAAATATATTACATGTGTTTTATGAAGGCAACTTAGGTAATAAACCATAATATTTTACATAATTTTCAATTAGAGCCGATCATGATGGAGATGGTTTATTAAACGCATTGGAATTGAAATATTGGATGGAAAAGCATGGAAAGCCTATAACACAAAGAGAACTCCGTTGCATCCTTGATGAGGTTGATGTAGATAGGGACGGGAGCATCAATTTTCGAGAGTTCATTTCAATGTGTGTCAAAATTGGGATTCAGAAAATTTTACTCCAGGATTTTCCTGAAAATGAAGAACTTAATAATAGCGAACCTATAAATATCAAGGGATATGTTAGCTACTTTGAAAGAAAGAGTTTGGACCACGGACAGGTAACCCTAGTTCACGCAATGTTCAAATAATGCATGTAATTTGCTAACAATTGTTTTCTTGTGTAAGCAGAAGTGTGAATATTACAACAAATCAGTTCGAGATTCAGAAAACGCCGATTACCGAAGACGCCTCAATGAAATTTATGGTCCGGAACAAAAGTGTAGGACAACTATTGAACATATATTCAACTCTGAAGGAAATCGGGAAGAAATGGACGGAAATTTGAGAACGGGGACCCAAAAGCATAGGGCTACTGAAAATAGAAGAGGTGATTCCAAAAAGGGTTGCCGAGAAGATAAGCACCACCAACACCATCATCATCATCATGGAGTTGTATCGGAGAAACGTCGTTCTACAATAGAAGGTGATTATGGAATATCGGAAATGGAAGATCGTGAAATTGAAAATAGAAAGAAAATGGAAGAAGACCATGTGCATATACATGATCATATTCATGCGAATATATCTTCCAACGATATCCCTTCGGATAGGTGGCGGAAGGCTATAAAAGATGGCTACCAAACAGTTCGTGATCGTAATGAAAACATTAAAAAATTGGTACAACATGCGTACGATTCGAGAAGAAAGCCTGATGAAGGGTTTCCTAACCAAAGCCAAGTATCCGAGAAAAGGAGGAGTACCATTGAGGAGGGGTATGGGATTGCGGCTATGGAACATTGGAAAGAGGACGAACAAAGAAGGCACTCTACTGGAGAAAATATAAAAAAATTCGAAGATGCATCTGGTATGAATAATCAAAGCCTTTCAAACAAGCGTCGTAGTACAATTGAAGGGGATTACGGAATAACTGGCATGGAAAATAGGGAAATGGATAGCAGAAAACATCCAGATAACTCCAGAAGAAAATCCGACGGTATCCAATTGAATCCCCTTATTGGGTCACAGAAAAGACGCAGTACAATAGAGGATGATTATGGAATAAGTGGTATGGGAAAGCGGGAAATGGATAGAAATAATCCACAGGGTTTAAGGCAACCTTCCAACGATATTCAAATAACATCTGAGAAAAGACGAAGTACAATAGAAGGGGATTACGGAATAACTGGAATGGAAAATAGGGAAATGGATAGCAGAAAACATCCAGATAACTCCAGAAGAAAATCCGACGGTATCCCATTGAATCCCCTTATTGGGTCACAGAAAAGACGCAGTACAATAGATGATTATGGAATAAGTGGTATGGAAAATCGGGAAATGGAGAAAAAGAATCCACAGGAATGGAGAAAACGTTCCAACGATATTCCAATAACATCTGAGAAAAGACGAAGTACAATAGAAGGGGATTATGGAATAACTGGAATGGAAAATAGGGAAATGGATAAAAAGAATCCACAGGAATGGAGAAAACGTTCCAACGATATTCAAATAACATCTGAGAAAAGACGAAGTACAATAGAAGGGGATTATGGAATAACTGGAATGGAAGATAGGGAAGTGGATAACAGAAAACATTCAGATAACTCCAGAAGAAAATCCGGTGGTAGCCCCTCGAATCCCATAGAGCCACATAAACGACGCAGTACTATTGAGGATGATTATGGAATAAATGGAATGGAAAACAGGGAAATGGGTAAGATGAGTCCTCAAATGGAATCTAGAAAATATTCCAACGGGATTCCTACAATATCAGATAGGAGACGAAGTACAATAGAAGGGGACTATGGAATAGAAGCAATGCAAATCCGAGAAATGGGAAATAGGAAGAATTCAGACGATACAAGAAATTCCAAAATTATTCCAACCGATTCTATTGTAAAATCAGAAAGGAGAAGAAGCACTATCGAGGATGATTATGGAATTGCCGGTATGGAGAATAGGGAAAATGAAAACATGAAGAGTTCCCAGAGAAATTCATTGGATAAACACGAATCGCATAGAAGAAGCACCATCGAGGGTGATTATGAAATAACTAGAATGGAAAATCGGGAAAAAGCTAAAGGGCCTGCTGGGCATGAAACTCACAATCGCTTTGGAAATTGGCAAAAATTAAAAGAGGCTCACAATTCGGGAAATCCCGATCAAAACAAAGCTTCAGATAAAATGCGCATTCAAGATTTGGCAGATGCACAAAGAAAGCATTCTGCTGAATTGCGAAAAACCGTTGGTCAAATACTTGCTAAATCACATGAAAAGAGACGTAGCACAATTGAAGATGATTATGGAATTGCTGGAATCGAAAATAGGGAATTTGAGAACCGAATGGCCACTGGAGAAAGGCGAAATTCCAAAGATATATCTGCTAAAATTGCACATCAAAATAAAAGACGCAGTACCATTGAAGATGAATTTGGAATAAATGGAATGGAAAATAGAGAAATGGATAGAATGAACCCTCAGGATTCTAGAAAGTATTCCAAGAATATTCCAACAATATCAGAGAAGAGACGCAGTACAATAGAAGGGGATTATGGAATAACTGGAATGGAAAATCGGGAAATGGATAAAAAGAATCCACAGGAATGGAGAAAACATTCCAATGATGTTCCAACGCTATCAAAAAAGAGACGTAGTACAATAGAAGGGGATTATGGAATAACTGGAATGGAAAATCGGGAAATGGATAGAAGGAATCCTCAGGCTTCTAGAAAACATTCCAATGATCCAACGCAATCAGAAAAGAGACGCAGTACAATAGAAGGGGATTATGGAATAACTGAAATGGAAAATCGGGAAATGGATGGAAGGATTCCTCAGGATTCTAGAAAACATTCCAATGATGTTCCAACGCTATCAGAAAAGAGACGCAGTACAATAGATGGGGATTATGGAATAACTGGAATGGAAAATCGAGAAATGGATGGAAGGATTCCTCAGGATTCTAGAAAACATTCCAATGATGTTCCAACGCTATCAGAAAAGAGACGCAGTACAATAGATGGGGATTATGGAATAACTGGAATGGAAAATCGAGAAATTGATGGAAGGAATCGTCAGGATTCTAGAAAACATTCCAATGCTATTCCAACGATATCAGAGAAGAGACGCAGTACAATAGAAGGGGATTATGGAATTGACGGGATGGAAAGAAGAGAATCGGAAAATTTCAAAAAATTATATGAATCTAAGGGTTTCGATGAAGGACTTATAACAAAGTTTCCTTCAGAAGTAAGACGCAGCACTGTAGATGGGGACTATGGAATAGAAGCAATGCAATTGAGAGAAATTGAAAATAGAAAAAATTCAAGTGATGCAAGAAGAGATTCCAAAATTATGCCAACCAATTCTATTGTAAAATCAGAAAGGAGAAGAAGTACCATTGAGGATGATTATGGAATTACCGGTATGGAAAATCGGGAAAATGAGAATGTAAAGAATTTAAGAAAAAATTCTGGAGATAAACACGAATCACATATAAGGCGAAGTACCATTGAAGATGATTATGCAATTAACGGTATGGATAATCTGGAAGATAAAAATCTAAAGAATTTCAAGAGAGATCCCTCACATAAGCACGAATCGCATAGAAGGAGTACCATTGAGAATGATTATGGAATTGCCGGTATGGAAATTCGCGAGGATAGAAACATAAAGAATTCAAGAAGAGATTCTGGAGACAAACATGAATCGCACAGAAGGCGCAGTACCATTGAGGACGATTATGGAATAAATAATATGGAAAATCGAGAAATTGTAGAAAATTTCAAGCATAATCACGATTCGCATAGAAGACGCAGTACCATCGAGGGGGATTATGGAATTACTGGAATGGAAATTCGAGAAAATGAAAATATAAAGCATTCCAAGAAAAATTCCACAGATAAATACGATTCGCACAGGAGAAGTACCTTCCAGGGGGATTATGGAATTACTGGAATGGAGAATCGGGAAAATGAAAATATAAAGCATTCCAAGAAAAATTCCACAGATAAACACGATTCGCACAGAAGAAGTACTTTCCAGGGGGATTATGGAATTACTGGAATGGAGAATCGGGAAAATGAAAATATAAAGCATTCCAAGAAAAATTCCACAGAAATACACGATTCGCACAGAAGGAGAACCATCGAGGATGACTACGGAATTACTGGAATGGAGAATCGGGAAAATGAAAATATAAAGCCCAAGAAAAATTCCACAGATAAACACGATTCGCACAGAAGAAGAACCATCGAGGATGACTACGGAATTACTGGAATGGAGAATCGGGAAAATGAACTAAAGAATTTAAGAAGAAATTCTGGAGATAGGCATGAAAGACATAATCACTCTGAAGCTTGGCAAAAATTAAAAGAGGCTCAAAAGGGAATTCCTGTTCACAACAAAACACCTTCACAGAAATGGCGCATTGAAGATTTTTATGGGGCATTTGGAATGGAAAATGGGGAAGATATCAAACAAAAAAAGTCTGATGTGAAAACAACTGTTGGCAAAATTCTTGCTAAATCCTATGAAAAGAGACGTAGCACAATTGAAGATGATTATGGAATTGCTGGAATGGAACATAGAGAATTTGAAAACCGAAAGACTATTGGAGAGCCTAGAAGAAAATCCAAAGATGTTTCTGCTGAAATTACACCTGCATTTAATAGACGCAGTACCCTTGAAGGGGACTATGGAATTGCTGAAATGGAAAATAGGGAGATGAATGCTCGTATCTCATCTTATTTTGTGAATAGCCGAAAGAATTCGGGTGATCCATTGGAGCCTCAAGATAAAGCACCCTCCCATAGACGACGCAGTACTCTAGAAGGGGACTACGGAATTGCTGACATGGAAAATAGGGAAATCAGTAACCCAAAGAATTCAGGGGCGCCTATAGAAAAAACACCCTCCCAAAGGAGGCGCAGCACCTTAGAAGGGGACTACGGAATTGCGGACATGGAAAATAGGGAAATGAATAACCATAAGAGTTCGGGTGCTCCAAGGGAACCTCCAGATCAAACGCCCACGCAAAGAAGACGTAGTACGCTTGAAGGGGACTATGGTATTACTGATATGGAAAATAATGAAATTAATAGCACAAAAAAATCGGAGGATCCAATACCTTTAGATCAAACACCCTCTCATAAAAGGCGCAGTACTCTTGAAGGGGACTATGGAATTGCTGATATGGAAAATAGGGAAATCCAGAAAAGTTCGGGTGATCCAAGAGAACCTTTAGATCAAACACCCTCTCATAAAAGGCGCAGTACCCTTGAGGGGGACTATGGAATTGCTGATATGGAAAACAGGGAAATCCCGAAAAATTCGGGTGATCCGAGGGAACCTTTAGATCAAACATCCACTCATAGAAGGCGCAGTACTCTTGAAGGGGACTATGGAATTGCTGATATGGAAAATAGGGAAATCCCGAAAAATTCGGGTGATCCGAGGGAACCTTTAGATCAAACACCCTCTCATAAAAGGCGCAGTACCCTTGAGGGGGACTATGGAATTGCTGATATGGAAAATAGGGAAATCCAGAAAAATTCGGGTGATCCAAGGGAACCTTTAGATCAAACACCCTCTCATAGACGGTGGAGTACACCCAATGGGGACTATGGAATTACGGATGTGGAAAACAGGGAAATGAACTACCGAGAGAATTCAGGGTATTCAAGAAAATCTTTAAATGAAAATCCCTCTCATAAAAGAAGCAGTTCAATTTCGTGAACATTTGTGACTTTTTTCCTGGAATATCATATACCTAGATCAATATAGAGAGTAAATGCGTAGATCATGATAAGTTGTAGCTATTACAAATCTCGGTTCTGTATTGTGTACTTAAGATGAAATTATTTCTGCCACCACCTTATCGTTAGTTGACTAAAACAAATAAGTTGTATACTTTTTGTTCTGTGTGATAACTGCGTACCAAATACATCCCCGCATATCCTTGTAAAATTTACTTATGCATTTACTAGCAATATTATGCAATCTCCATTAAAATAATTTGGAATGAGTCACACTAAAATACTGATGTGTTAAATGCAAGCATTAATTTTATCTAAATCTCTTTAACCATGATTGAGCTGATTGATACAGATTCCACAACTAAACTGTGCTTTGGCAATTATGTTATCTGCATAAAAGTAATATACACCTATCGCCTATGTATACAATTTCCCAACAATAAAACAAGTCATAAAATGCATGCTGAAGATTGTAATTGGTGGTTTTGCATTGAATGATTCATTATTGTTAAAACACTGGATAAATAATTGGGCTCACATTACATTACACAGTTATTCACTCCCTGCCCTGTGCATAAAAATTACGTAAAATAATCAAGAGAATTATTTTCATTCTGTTTGTTTACGATTGACAAGTTATTCCCGAACTCCACATTGCGGACATATGCCACCTTTCGCACAGCTATTTTAAGGAAATAATCGAATATTGCTATTGCGAATTGCAATGTCCGACGCTGTGAAATGTGGAATGTGTTTAACACACACATCTTTAACAGGTAAATACAGTCCAATATTTACTTTACTAGTTAGTAATTACCTAATAATAATGATAATTGTCCGTATTTTTTTTCCCTCGTACAATATATATCGTGTTCTTGCAATACAACTGGAAAATTACTGTACAACTGTTTGACCTAAGTTGTTGTTATACATATTATCATATCATTATGGATCGTACATTACTAGCTTGATGTTCCTCTTATTAATTGAAATTTTTTTAATTTGTGCATACAGAGGGTGATCATTTTGTTTCGACACAATGCGGGCACGTGTATCATTATGAATGCATTTTAGGATGGATGTCGACACACGTTTCAGGGTTTGATGAGAATTACAACTATTTAACTTATACAACTCTTCATAGTGTATCTAGAATAGTTCTTTAGTTATAGACCATATACTCAATCCCTCTTTTTGTTGGGACTTAGAAAAATGAACTTTTTGGATCTCCTTATAACCTGGTACCAAATGTGTATCAATCGAAAGCACTAGTAAAGGGCTTTCAAATAACACTA
>JAQFYC010001222.1:0-37668 GCA_034694165.1 Tomocerus mixtus | reverse complement strand
ATTATGTGGGGCGATGTGAGATTCTACTAAAAATGCCTTCGCTGGTCATTTATAGTGGTTACTATACCAGTTTATTAATGTATGAAAGTAACCGAATGTACAAAATAAAATACTTTTATACTTACCCTACTCGCAATTTTTATGCAACAACTTAATTTAGCATTCTTTCTAACTTTCTTAATGGATGGGTTGTGTTGTATTTTTGTGTTTCTACTTAGACGATATACGACATAAGCCTGCATAATAAGATATTTGATTGTGGCATGCAAAGACAACCATAGATGTAATGCTACGTTCGTACTTCAAAATATTTTGTGGACAAAACAATCTTTACGTAAATAGTAAAGTGTAATCAATAGAGAAAATTTTAATTATTATAATTGATAAATATATTGCAGTAATCAAGATATAGTATGTTTATTATTATGTGTAAAAACCATAAGCATTACGTGTAATATATTGCTTATTTTTATTTATTTTTCTTCTGTTTCAATGAGGTGGAAGTTTTCTTTGGAGAAAACAATCTCCTTACTTTTCTACAAATCAGTCTAACAATTGCAAATATTGTGTAAATGATTGCTAGAATAACTGCTAAGTACGCTCCAATAACGTCCCAGGAGTGATACTGGAAATAGTTTAACTTCCGAGCAACGGAGCGAAGGTGAGGAGCACCTGAAAATTAAAACAACATCAGTTGAACAACAGTGAATTAAAAAATGGAAAAGAGAGTCAATTTGCTATGGTTAAATTAAGCTTTACATTTTGTACAAGTAATTATAATTGAATTTCTCAAATCATTTAACAAGCATTAAACCTTATCTTTACTCTTCTATTCCATAAACGTAAAAAAATTATATCTACTACTATTTTCAAAGTTTTTTAAAACATTTAACATTTTACCTTTATGGCGCATAACGTATTCAATCCAATAAATTCCTCTCTGAAGTGGAGGGTCGGGTTGATCCTTGAAAATCTTCGACAGTCTTTTCACGTTGTCTCGATATCTGTGACATAATATAAAATGCAATTACGTAAGAAAGAAAAAGGCAATATAAGCTGTCCCCATTTACTTATAGTAAAAATTTACTTAGAATTTTGCAGAATTTCGTTAATTGCATCAGTTAATTGGGATTCTGTAAGATCATTCCACTCTAGCGTCACGATGAAGCCGTGCATTTTAGCTTGCTGTGCATTCATCGGTTGATCTCCAAACATCGGTAAGCCCAGAAGTGGCACTCCGTGGTAAATGGATTCTTCTGTGCTTCCTCCGCCACAATGTGTGATGAACATTTTGATGTTCGGATGACCAAGAATATCTTGTTGAGGAAGCCATTTACTCAATTTCACATTTTTGGGAAGATCCGGCATTGTCTCAGACTCCCATTTCCAAATAACCTGTTGCTTCAGTTTTGAGAACACGGTGAGGAACATTTTTCTTTTGGTTTCTGACATTTGGTGACCTTGTAGAGCAGATCCCATGCTGAAGAGGATGAATCCATCTTTGCCACTTTTCGTTACAAAGTCTTCTAGATCCTGCATGTTTCATATTATTCAGAATGAATTTATATAATTGATATTAACAAACCAATTAAATGTTATACCAAAACAAAATTATGTACAGGATGTAGGCAAAACGCACTATTTGCAAATTTATGTGTCTAATGAACACTAAAGGACATTTAAAGCCAATTTTGAGGCACATTCCGTTGAAATTGTTATAATATTATAATCCGTAATTTAAAATTACCTTTGGAAGAGGCTGCGCAGGATGAGAATGGATTCCTCCAACATCCACAACATCCGGAAGGTATGCTTTTGGCATGTGTACACTGAAATGCCCGTTTGACAAAATAAGTGATGCGTTGCCCATTATTTCGCTCACTGATGGAATATCGTTGCCCAACTTGTTCCGATAAATAGCTGCCATGTGAGGTTCGAAATAGAATTTTAGTAGGCCTTCAATAAAAACATTCATCCCGAAGTTAATGAATCTTTCGGAAAATGACATTTCATGTGAATAGCCCAAGAAAGGGTTCGGTGTAATTGAAGGGGGCAGATCTCCCCCAATTTTATTAACTAAGAAGCCCGACGCCGACACAGGGGTAAATAGGACGAGTGGGGCCTTCAGTCTGTAGACAATTCCCATGACACAGTCGTTAAACATTGGCTGGACAAAAACCAGGTCGAAATCCTGTTTCAAAATATCTTTGACCTGCGGGAGATCATAAGACATTTCACAAAGTCCTCCGATTTCATCCAACATTAAGAATGGGTTCATACTTTCTTTATTTTCTATCATTTCAAACATATTTATAGTTGAAAACATAGTTTTCTCAACATCGATTGTAAATATTTGCTTAATATTCTTTATTTCTTTTGCTGGTTTTATGGGAGAGATGACTGTTATTTCATGGCCTCGTTTAGCTAGTTCTTCGATTAATCCAAAGTAAGTTATTTTGTGACTTTTGCTAGAGAAAAACGAGACGACTAATATTTTCTCAGTGTGAGTTTCGTGAAATAAAATTGCTAATGATATTAGCAATACAAAAAGTATATTTTTCCCCATTTTTACACTTTGAAGAACACAAATCTGGTGCGATGGTTATGCTTGCCTGGTTGAAAACCTATCACGAACTGAGTGATGAAAATATATGTTGGTAGATAGTAATAGATAATAACCTTATTTTATACATAAATAAAAACAAATACAATGGGTAGATAGTAATTACAGTAAAAAACGCTTTGCTTTTCTATCACGGGATAACTTCTCTGCGATTACTTTACCTACTTCATTTTGCCAACTTTAAATAGTGAATTAAGAGGAATATACATACTTCATAGTACTATATGTACATAGAGTAAAAATCAGACACAAGTAAGTGGCTCTTATGCTATGTTATTATGTGTATACCTAGGCATAATGTATGTAAGCACTTAAATGAATATATACTAACTCCAAGCAAATAGTAATTTTTATCAAGTATCAAACCAAAAGGTATATTTTGGAATGGATGTTGAGTGATGTGACATAAAAAGATTGCATTGTGGTCATTTTTGTGTACATCACCAGCGATAAGTAAAATACAGCTAATATAAGGTAAGTACTATTGTTGTTCACAGAGTAGATATTGTGATTCAGTATAGTTAAATAAAAAAAATATACCTACTTATAAAAAAACAAACAAATTCATATCAGTGAGACTGTTTACGAATAGACTCGGCTGGGATATAATTTAATAATAATGATTATTATGTTGTATGATAATCGATATGAATTCATTATAAAGTATATATAAGTCGAGAGTCAAATTATAAATTGAGTGTTCTGTTGTGTCACCTGGGATATTCTACTTCACATTCAGTATTCAGTTTCCTAATTAAATGTTTAGGTTCACACTTTGGGCAAAGTTTAATTAATTAATTATTATTTTGCTATAGTATACTAAAGTAACATCTCGTGATGCTTATATAACAACACACCACATACTATCCGACTCTACACCGTGCACACTTGTTAATTTGATCAAGGCAAGGCTGTTTTTAATTTTTATGACATTGCAATTTTCTATAGGAGTGTATGTATAGTAGAGATGGGATTCGAGAATCTTAGATAATGTGTCAGAAACATTTCGAAACAAATCTAAATCAAAATCAAAATCAAAGGCCCTGGCGCATGGAAATTGACAAAAACACTATCGAAACGATGTTCATTCATAACGTTCTCTTCCAAATCCACCATATTTTGCACGTTTATAATGCATGGGAGGGGGAACTCGAACAATTTCCCATGGATTACTTCTTTGTAAAATTATTTTTTTATAAACAATGAGTTGGTGAAGCTACTATAATAGAAATATCTAACAGTTGCTAAATATGGTTGTAGTTATACAAAGTTAGCCAGGTAAAACTTTACTGGGAATTGTCATGTAAATACATAAATGGAAATGGGTGACTGGGTACCAGAGCCCAGCGGATTTTTGATCCGCAGTGCCTATTGATGCACATTTGAGACGAGCATATTTACATACCTATTTACATATTAAGCATATTGATGCACCAAATACTTACATAATGTATGCTAGGTACCTATACTAAAGGTTTCCCTGCCCTGGCCAAAAGAGTTAATTTTAGTTAATCCTCTTACCACAAATAACTTTCAATTTTCACGACCGTGTTCGTGTGTGTTAGTGTTAAGAGTTTTATGTGGCTCTACAGTCTTTGCATATCTAAAGCACTGTGGAACAGAAGTCTCAGAGTAAGTTTTGTTAACGGTAAAGTGATTGGGCACTGCACGTTCGATGTTAAAAAGCCTACATACCAATACATTGGTTTGGTTTGCATACTATAATACAATATAATGAAGTAGTTTGTAATGCAAACTTTATTATCTTTATGTAACATGGTCATGGTATTTATGATGGGAGTATTGAGTTGAGATTGCGATATTAAATGCATTGTGCCTCTTCATTTTATAACATTATTAATATGTATACCTAATTTGAATTACAATTCTTTTACAGGAGAAGACCTGTAACACATTTTATCATGTTGCAGTTGTTGCACTTGTTATAATGAATTTTAAAAGTGCTGTAAACAAATAACCAACATATTTTATAGTATTTTTTATACTAGCCAACTTGTAAGGTGCACTTTCTATTTATTTTTCTTTTGTTTCAATGAAGTTGACGTTTTCTTCGAGCTAAATCCACACAACCTTTTGAAAATAAATCGAATAATTGAAAATGTTGCATAAACGATCCCAAATAAAATGACCAAATATGCCAAAATCACATCCCAGGAATGGTACTGAAAGTAATTTAACTTTCGAGAAACTGAGCGAAGGTGAGGAGCTCCTAAAGACACAATAGCATAAATTTATTTGAAGCCCATTGTACTGTAGTTCGCAAATGTGTAATAGTATGTACTTTATATAACCTTTGTGACGGAGAACATATTCCACCCAGTAAACACCCCTCTTGAGAGGATCATCTGGTTGATCTTTGAAAAGCTTTGAGAGTCTTTGGACATTATCCCGATATCTGAAAAATTGTCATGCAAAACGTTTTGAAAACATATCCTGGTTCAGATTAATATTAAAGAACACAAAGCAAAAAAATAACTTAAGCATAAGTACATAATTGTAAGTGTATCTCAGTAAAGTATGATTTACTTTGGATTCTTTAAGATTTCGTTAATTGCGTCAGATAAATCCTTCTCGGTCAAATCAGTATACTCCAGTGTAACAATAATTCCATGATTTTTGGCCGAGGCTGCATTCATGGGTTGATCCCCAAACATTGGCAAACCAAGAAGTGGCACTCCGTGATAAATTGCTTCTTCTGTACCTCCACCTCCACAATGTGTGATGAACATTTTGATATTTGGATGACCGAGAAGATCTTGTTGTGGAAGCCATTTACTCAATTTCACATTTTTCGGGAGATCTGGCATTGTCTCAGACTCCCATTTCCAAAGAACTTGTTGCTTCAATTTGGAAAAAACCTTGAGGAACATTTTACGCGTATCATCAGGCATTTGGTCGCCTTTAATGGCTGTGCCCATGCTAAAGAAGATGAATCCATCCTTTCCACTTTTTGAAACAAAATCTTCCAGATCCTATATTGTAGGAATTAAAAAAAAAATTGTAGGTGCGAAATTACTCAGCGCCTAAGTTATATATTGATACATTTATAGCCATTATTACATTGCGAAAGGCTTGAAATGTAAGACAAAATAATAAAAAAACATTTTTTTACCTTTGGAAGAGGTTTTGCTGGCCGTTCATGAATTCCTCCGACATCAATAACATCAGGTAGGAATGGTTTTGGTTTATTAAGACTGAAATGTCCATTTGCCAAAGCTAGGGAAGCATTGCCAAGAATTTCCGTCGGAGATGGAATATCGTCTCCCAATTTTTCCCTATAAATATTAGCTATGAAAGGTTCGTAGTAGAATCTAAGTAGACCTTCTACGAAAGCCGTCACTCCGAAGTTGACGAATCTCTGTATGAATGTCATTTCCTCCGAATATCCAATGAACAAATTCGGTGTGATTGAAGGGGGCAAATGTCCCCCAATTTTTGAAACTTGAAAACCCGGTGCAGTAGTCGGATAAAAAAGAACCATTGGAGTTTGCAGTCTGTATATCAACCCAAGAGCGCAATCATTGAACATTGGTTGGAAGAAAATCAAGTCATATTTTTCCTTCAGCAGAGCTTTGACTTGAGGAAGGTCCAAAGATTTTCTGCAAACCTCTCCAAATTCGTTAAGCATCATAAACGGGTTCATTACTTTCTTCGTTTTTTTCATTTCAAATGCATTGTGTCGTCCCAAAACCTCCTTTTCCACATCGTAAGTAAATATTTCCTTAATATTCTTTAGTTCCTTCATCGGCTTCACAGGAGACACAATTGTTATTTCGTGACCTCTCTTCCCAAGTTCTTCAAGCAAAGTCAAATAAGTAATTTTCATACTATTGCTGGTGAAAAATTGGATAACCAAAATTTTTTCAGTGTGAACTGCATGGAATATCGTTGATAACGATAGTAGAAGTAAAACTAGTGGCAGTTTTCTTGTCATTTTTAGACTTCTATACACCTCTTGAAGCAGGCTTTCTGATACTAGACTAACTAGACCACTGCTATTCCCAAGTCAGGAGCTGTAAATAACAATAGATAAGTTGTTGAAAACTTTATTGATTGACTCGGTCAATCTATACGATCACGTTGCCTGGGCGTCTGTCTGTCCGTCTGTCCGTCCGTCAGCACGATAACTGTTGAACGGATTAAGATAAAACGTTCCGACTCAGTATACGTCCTTTGTGGGACGAGAGGACGACACCCTGCTATTATGGGGTCAATCGGTCAACGGGTCACTGAGTTAGGTCAATTTGAAACATTGTTCAACTTACAGTATACCGAATACATACTACAATTGTATTCGTACGTCACTAATAATCATGCCACTAGATGACAGACCGAGTCAATCTATTATACACTGACTTGCTATGTTTTATTTTGTTTTGAAAATACTATAAGTATTGTAATTGGTATGTTTTGTCTCTTGTAAATAATATTTCCACAAAATATAAAATTCGTGTTATTATTAGTATGGTGAATTATAATTCAAATAATATAGTGTATTATTTATATATGCTTACTCAAACTATATCTCGTACTTCTGCAAAAAGTGTTATTTCACTTGTAGCAAAATATCAAACACTCTGTCTGTACTTTGCCTGTGTATATGTAGGTCGTATACCTTTACAATAGGTAGACAGACAGTTGACAGGTAGACGGTTGATTATTTTGTCAAGCCTTTTACTTATTAGTTGTCAGTAGAAAATAAAATATTATTGCAAAAAGAATTCCACAATTCGGTCAATAAACAGGTGAGATAATGAATGTTTCCAGCACACAGTACTACCCTGCATGTAAAATGTAAACCTGTCTACTGTCTGCTTTATTTTGTTGAGCCAAGGACGAAGCAATTATTTTAGTGTGGGTAAGTGAGTATGTATGAAGGATTGCATAATCTAAGCTATATAACAATTTCTTACAAACCTGTACACGTGTTATACTATAAAGCGGTACCTTGAGTATGCACAATAAATATTATATCCCTATATGCTCTTTACGAGCTGCTTTATACCCTTGGAGAATTCCCTTTTAAGCTGGAAAATTATGTACAAAATTCACCCCCAGGCTTATTATTGTGGCTTGGATCCCATCAGTTGCAGTTTAATACTAGGCATACAACAGACAATATTCTAGAAATTAATGCTGTTTCATAGTTGCTTGTATTTTATTGCTATTGTAATGTATGTACATACATAGTATTAAATACAATTACAGTACTATATATAGACCGTTTCATAAAACAAGGAAATTAAATAAAAAATTAATGATGTAATGTTTGTTAGCTGTTATACTATATTCACAAATATTAATAATTTTCCTGCTGTGATCTTAATGTATTACACAAACACAATTTTAAGCAATTTTAAAAATATATAATATCATTGAACACAGAGTAAAATAAAAGTGGGAAAACTTTCGTAATTTTATAGCATAGCCCATTTATATTTATAATTTATATAAATTATACAGTTTGCATATAAGGTTATGTATTAATGTAAATCATATCATATAAATATAAAAATATAAATATATATATATCATATAAATCATTGCTAAAATATAAATACAAAAATTGTCTATTGTTAGTATATAGACATAATAGTTACTTAATCATATTTAAGCATTTCATGAATAAGTGCCGTACAAATATAGCTATACACATAGTTACTATTTGCAGAATAAAAATGAGAAACATCTCTTCTGTTGGCATTTTTGTAGATGTTGTAACTAACTCATTATTTTAATTTCTTCGTTATCTTTTGTTTTAATGACTTAGAAGCTTTCTTTGAGCCACATCTACATACTTTTCTAAAAAGGAGCAGTAAAATTGATAATAGTAGATAAAATGCCACCAGTATGACAGTCAAATAGGCAGCTACGACATCCCAGGAATGATACTGGAAATAATTCAGCTTCCGAGCAGCAGAGCGAAGATGAGGAGCACCTTAAATACAAGTTCAAAATACACCATTAGCATTACTGTCATAAGGCAACCTTTTAAGATGTTAGGCAAGTTATTTTATCTTTATCAATGAAGTTTAAAGAGGTAATGTAATACATCTACTTTAGTATACCTTTATGCCGCAAAATGTATTCAATCCAGTAGGTCCCTCTGGTCAGAGGGTCGTCAGGTTGGTCTTTGAATATTTCTGAAAGTTTTTGTACATTGTTACGATATCTGAAACAACAGAGCATTATTTTACAACCAATAAGTAAATTAGTTATTAGTGGGGTGGGTGTAGCCAGATACAATTAAGTTTACGATTGGTTAAAATGTTACTTTGGATTATTCAAAACTTCCATGATTCCAGCCAATAATTCTTTTTCGGTTAAATCATTCCATTCTTTATTTAAAGAAATTCCATTCCGTTCTGCCTGCATTGCATTCAAAGGTTGGTCTCCAAACATTGGCAAACCGAGAAGTGGCACTCCATGATAAATGGCTTCTTCTGTACTTCCCCCTCCACAGTGAGTTATGAACATCTTGATATTTGGGTGACCGAGAAGATCTTGTTGAGGAAGCCATTTACTCAATTTCACATTTTTTGGAAGGTCGGGCATCGTCTCAGATTCCCATTTCCAAAGAACTTGTTGCCTCAATTTGGAGAAAGCGTTAAGGAACAATTTTCTTTTTTCATCCGGCATCTGATCGCCTTTAATGGCTGAACCCATGCTAAAGAGGATGAATCCATCTTTGCCACTTTTGGTTACAAAATCCTCAAGGTCCTATTTCATATTAAATAGAGATAAAAAAGATGCATTTCTTGATGGCTTAATTATTTAAAACAAAAAATATTCATTTTATTTAATATAGTACCTAACTCATCTTTATTATTCAGTCTTGAAGCAATTCTTGAATATTTATGTATGGTCATTATTTGTAAAAATGTCAAAACGGATATTTCTATAAATTAAGTGGGTTATAAGATTGCCACTGAAAGAAAATATACATATTGGTGTAGACAAACAAAAACCTCGTTTTTGGTAAATATTCTCAAGTAGTGTTATTATAACTATAGTACAATACTTAATATTTTGAATCAATAAAAATTATACCTTCGGCAGAGGCTTAGCAGGCCTAGAATGAATTCCTCCAATGTCCACAACGTCCGGGTAATGTGTCTTCGGCTTATTGACACTAAAATGGCCATTTGATAAAACCAAAGATGCATTGGAAATAATTTCCCTGACAGAAGGAATATCGCTTCCTAAGTTCTCTTGGTAAATTGCAGCCATATACGGTTCATAGGAGAACCTCAATTGGGCTTCCATTAGAATATCCATTCCAAAGTTAAGGAATCTTTCATAGAATGTCATCTCCTCCGAATACCCCATGAAGAGATTCGGTGTAACTGAAGGTGGTAGATATCCTCCTAATTTGGACAAAAGAAAGCTGGGTGCACTTGTTGGAAAGAAGAAGACAAGAGGAGCCTTGAACCTGTAGGCCATTCCCAAGGCACAATCATTGAACAATGGTTGCATAAAAACCATATCAAACTTTTCTTTCAAAATATCCATAACATGGGGGAGGTCATAAGTCCTTTTACAAACTGCTCCAAATTCTTCTAGTAGAAAAAACGGATTTGAAACCTTCCCCTTCCCCTCTTTTAGCTCAAATGCATTGAATTTGAAAGCTTCTTTCGTATCAAATGTGTAGATTTCTTTTATATTCTTGACTTCCTTCGTTGATTTTACGGGAGAGACAATTGTAATTTCATGTCCTCGGCTTGCAAGTTCTTCAAGCAAACCCATGTAAGTTATTTTGTGACTTTTGCTCGAGAAAAATGTTAGCACTAAAATTTTGTCTGCATAAACTGTTTGAAATATCATTGAAAATGATATTAGCAACGGCAACACTATTTGAGTTTTTTTCTTCATTATGATTTGGTGGAGAAGTGGAGAACTTTGTTTCTTCTTATTTAAAAGCCAGAACTAAACTGGACAAAATTCATTGGTTTCAGTACAAACGCCTTAAAAGATTATCTTCATGACTCCTTGTTTACTTTAAAAAAGGTTGGGTACATGGAAGCTAATGTGAGACTCTAAATTACACGGTTTCTAGTATTAATCCGAAATAAATATGGCCCTGTAATATGGTGGATGTGAATTCTTCCCTATTTACTCAATTCAGATTAGGCTCAACATAATCTATTTTTGCTGGAACAAAATATTATTATAACCTACAGTATAATATTTATCCCGAGAATGATCACGAGTTACAGGTCACACGACAGATATCAATTAGTATAATAATATACATAATATTATCATAAGGCTACTTTACTTACCCCCCTAAGTCGTGTAATGAAGTGCAAAGTATGACTAAGTAAACGGGGAAGACAATAAAATGCCAGTTGTACTGATAGGAGTTGAGCAAATATATATAACGTATAATGTTATAGCATATTAGAGGAATGGACAAAATAATATTTTGTGTGGACCTTTGGCTTTTGACCTTCTACCTCAAAGTACAATACATAATCTACTCAACCTTATTAGGTATCCTAAATATATAGTGGTGATAAATGTTTATACAGGTACTCAAACTACAAACCATATATCTACTATATAGGAAGGTAACATCTAGATTACCAGAAAAGTGGTAACGAAAAGGCAACTATGTAGACTACACTATTAGTATTACGCAGAAAATATATTCATATTCATATTTTTACATTATCGTAAAATCTCCAATAAAAGCCGGTATCTAATAAACCCCGGGGTCTATAATAGAGAAAACTAGAACATGGGTTAAAGGCGAATTCAACGAAATGAAATGAAAAAATGAACGTCGGGTCGAGCTCCTTGATTTTTTTGATTTTTCCTATATATATTCTAACGTCTCAATGTGCCTCCCTACTATACGGAAATGAAAATTCCAAAGTATGCGTGCAGAAAATGTGAACTCGCAAGGTTGAAACGATTTATATTATAAATATATACCATTAATTCCCTTGCACATTGCACACACGTATAATATAAAACATTTAATAATATTATTGGAAGGTAAAGGGATAGTTTACAAAAACAAATAAGATTACACGAAGGGTGAATTAATATATCCAGCATCCTACAAGGACGACCAAAGCATTTGTATCTGTTTATTTTGCTCTGACAATTTATTTAGTAGCTCTATTCTATGTGACCCAATTCACATAATATTCTATGTAATAGGATTAGCTAATAATTGAAAATATACTGATTTCAAGAATGATTGCCGAGTAAAAGCTACTTAAAATCCCATCCCAAATTAAATATATTGAAGATATATAAATATATAAATATATTTCGCTTCCGAGCAACAGAACGAAGAAATGATCTCTAACCAGCTGTTAAAATTCTGCTAAATGTAGTACAATATGTACTAGGGGGCAAAATCGGAAATTGAAGTTTACATAATTACAAATACAATATTATGATATTCTTATAGTTTATACTATACATCTAAGTGATAAGCAGTTTAATTTATTATTATACCAGCTAACCTTTGCATGGGCACTTATATTAGTGTTTGAGCACGTAAGCATTATATTTACTTATGATGCTTTGTCAACTATCTGTACAATAGCTTTATGTATTACAGGAGTAATGTAGGGAAATATTTCATTCTCACAACAATCAAGGTTTTGTTTACCTTAGTAGAATGTATTCCAGTAAATAAATACCACCCTCCCTGTAGGGATTATTAGGTTGATCATTAAAACTAGTCGATGGTCACTTTATTTGCAGTATCCCGATAGCTAAGAAAAATTAAAGTATTGACTCATCAAACATACATATTATTACACATAAGATGTCATGTATAATATTTTATAAGTCGAAGATTATTAATTATTACTTTGGATTATTTAAAACTTCATAAATTGGATTGAAAATTGATAAAATTGTCCTCCGTCAATTCATTCCAATCGCGAGGAATCAGAAATCCATTATGCTTTGCTTGCATGCAATCCATTAGTTGATCCCCAAACATATGCAGCCCCAAGAGATGCATTCCATACAAATATTGGGTAGCACGCACAGGTATCTGTATTTTTTCCACAACCAAAATTTCCAAGTTAGTTTTGATTTAATAATATAAAGTAAGTCTAAAAGTAATCAACAATTATGAATTGTAGTAGAAATGCCTATAAATATTTTGTTCTACCGGTACAGAATCATAAACTAGCGGTATATAAAAACCCATTATGTCGTTGCATCACGTTAAAATGCATAGGTGCCTATTTATTCGGAATTACCAATTGATTCCATTATCATGAACTGTTTCGTTCAACTTAGAATTAACAAAATACTGTATGCTTAATGCAATTATTTTATTTACGTAATAATGTAGTTACATTAATTTACTTATTTACTTACTGCAACACAAAATTGTGCAAAAATAAAATTATCTGTTAATCAATCATGTATTAAGTTTACTCAGTACCCAACATAATAATTTGCACGCTGGTGTATCGTTTAATTTAGTAGATGTAATTATTAATAGACTGATGTGTATAATTATTGTCAATTAAACTCACTACATATTTAGCATACATACATACCATACTTGCATAGATAATAATGATGAAGACAAGTGACTCTAAAGCACCAAATAAAGTTTAACTACTTCAGCTTATAATTATTGTTTCACGCTGCCAGAAAAGAATTGATATCTATTACATAACCTAACTAGACAACAGTTGACTTGACATTGACAGTCAATAGGTACTATACATAGGAAATTTAAGGCTGCTATTTTTCTTTACTGATGGCCACCTCCACCCATAACATTAAAGTAACAGTGAAAATAACAACATAATGTGAAACTTGAAAATAATGATTGATGGGATGATAATGATGAGTGCTATTTAATCATTAGTCTTTTGCTTATGAAATCCAATTACAATTCATTTTTGGATATAATCTACGAACTAATGCTGATTAATTAATTCTCACGTAGGTATATAAATGAACGCAATAATATACTAATCCTATTTATAATTATTGTAAAATTATTATTACACAAAAAACAGTTCTGCTTTTAGAACCAAAAAGTTTTTAGAAATGGCCACTCTTAGTAGGAGCATTATTTTAGCAATAGTTTTTTGCTGTAATATTTTTGTACTTAGTTTGCCAAATCGATCTTTCAGAAATCCACTTCTTACTGCTCCTACAAAACCAACGGAACACTGTACGAATTTTAAATAATAGAAATATGTTAAAGGGTCCAGGAAGTAATCGCTTCGTAATAATTGTAAATATAGTTAAAATTCATTTAAAAATTAAACTCGATTTTCTCCCTATAGATAATTTAACGGACCCAATGCCATTTCTTGGGGTGGATTACAAACTCACAGAGGCACAACTGAAGTCCGGGATAATTGGCGAAAATTATAGATGGAGAAATGGATTTTTTGTATACATCGACAGAAGCTTCAGTAAGTTATTACAAGTTTTAAGATGGCATTGCCATATAGTTAGTCCTAAAAGTGAGGAAAAAAATCTTATTACACTATACCTATATGTTTGAGCCATATCATACAATTTTAAAATAATATCTGCATAGATGACAATGAGCGTGCTATAATCAACAATGCCCTTTATGATATTCACATCCAACTGTGTATTGACGTTTTGATATGGCCTGTGGATGCTTCACCATCCGGAGATTATGTTCATATTATTAAAAGTCAGGCTGGATGTTGGTCCTATGTCGGCCGCCTTGGAGGACGGCAGGTTTGTATTCAAAATATATATAATCTCATAGTATATAAATTCACCTGTAAATAATTATATTAATTAGCATAAATATTTATTTCTTATCATGTTAGGAATTAAATCTTGAAGCCCCAGGATGCGTTCACCAAGGTGTGGCTACTCATGAAGCCATTCATGCATTAGGATTCTTCCACGAACAATCCAGACCTGATCGGGATGATCATGTTAGAGTTTTGTATGAAAACATCATTGCTGGTAAAAATGCTCACCTATTTCAATGGAATGTTATATTACTTAGAATAAATTGACATATTATGCAATTAAGTAACTGTACCGTTTTCATGGTTTTAGAATATCATTATGCGTTTGATAAAATGGGTTGGAATGAGGTAGGCACTTTTGATGTGCCTTATGACCTGGTGAGTATTATGCATTACAACCAAAAGGACTTCAGCAGCAACGGTGGAGATACTGTCCAGTCTTTGGTAAGTATAATAATCATTTAGTTATCTCGACCTTATAAAGTGCGATAACGTTACATGTACATAATATATTATGCTCTATATAAATAGTTAATAGTTACATTCTATTATTGGGATTACATATTGTTACTAACTAAAGTTTAATGTGTTATTTTTTCACTACAGAATGGAAGCCCTGTTGGTTCTAGACAAGTCATGACCGGAAGTGATATTACAAAATTAAGAAGAATGTACAACTGCTGAGATTGACTGGTATAAATAAATACATGTAGTACCTATGTAGGTATCAATACAATTCTAAATGTGATATAATTATTTTCTGTTTATAACATACAAAAGCACAATAAATGTGTATGCAATTATAAGAAAAGTTTTAAAAACTTATCCGACTTTGTCGGGTGTGTGGCCTAAATGAAGAAGAACAACTGCCGTACGTATCTAATGCTCCCTATTACCTAACATAAATAATGCATCATTAATTTACCATTACGCATCTAAACCCGAAAAACGGGCAACAATAAAGCATTTCCAAGCCACGTACAATGTGGAAAGAAGATAGATAACGCAACATGTGAAATACTAATTACTTATATATTTTCTCTTGCTTTCCCATTTAACATTTCTTTCGTTATTCCTTTTTTAAGCCAAAAAAAGACTTTAAATATCTTAAATACTATATATATGTATGCCATAAATAGCAATATGTTTTTAAATTGACACAACCAACCTAATTAACCTAATTATAGTTTATTGTTAAAATATTGTACACACAATAAGGTATATTGTACCTATAATAGCCTACAAGTACATGCATAAAGTTCCAAAATATTTATTTCATCGGTAGATAGGTATAAAATAACATTAAACTGAAGACGATTAGACAATGCAATGGAATCAAGATCGGTCATTAACCTGCAACATTTTATAACGCGGAAATACATATAAATAAAATAAATTAGTGTGTTCTAATTAATATAATAGGGTGTAGCCCTTCTAGAAAATTAGGTTCTATTATAAATGTTCCTCTGCAGTTGAACAAAAGTTGAGCTATTGAAATACACTTGATATTAAACTCATCTGACTAAGATTATGCAAAGCAATCGTTTTTAAATCAAATTCCGTTAAGAACTTTGCATAATGGATTTTAGAATATTAACGTGTTTTATCGTATTAATTTTAAATTCTCTACTTCCTGCTGATTGCAAGAGTTTTGTGGATTATGATTATGACTCAAATGTTTTAGGATTAAGTAAAAGAGACATGGAGGTAAATACTTATCTTATTTAACAATTTAATATGTCAAATAAATTTACGGCCGAGCCGAATGCATTCGTATTTTGGCATTTCTTTTTGAAAGTGTCTAATAAAGTTTTTATTATATAATAGGATAATGAAAGAGCTCTGGGAGTACAAACTGACAAAGATGGTACCAAAGAATATTTCCTGTTATATAATAACTATTTATCATACGCAAACTATATATTTTTGAAAATCTGCATAGATATTTATACAAGAATAAAATACACTCTGCAATACGTTCAAATAAGAATATGACAATTTCTCAATTAAATAATCCATAATAGGTAAATATGTCGGAGGATATCATCCGGATTGTTCTGAAACATTGTTCATAACACCAACAAGGAAAATTGTGAAAATTGAACCAGAAGCAGAGATTTTGACAACTCCAAAAACTCGATGCCATTGGAATGTACTTGTAAGTAAATGCGCTACTCATTGCACTATTAAAATAAGTTTCATGATGAGGGTAATCCACTAAACATTGTTATACTAAATGTCAAAATTTTTCATTCATTTAAGGGAACTGAGAATTGCATTCCGGTATTAGCATGCAAAAAGTTTAAATTGGCCCCTAGTACTAAGGGAGCTGAAGAACCATGTCATGAGGAGTTTTTCGAAGTGACAGACGGATCAGGAGGCTATGAAAGATTTTGTGGATCGGAAGGACCCAATGACCTCACAACGAGCAAAAAGTTGAGAGATCTTTACATCACCTTTCAATCTGGAGCTAATGTGAAGACCCCTGCTAGAGGCTTTAAGTGTACCGTAACTTGTTCCGATGGAAAAAGTATGCTTTTATAATCTTAAGTACTGTAACTAACTATTGTATGTCGAAATCAAAACCAAACTGCTTAATTTTAATGAATTTTCAGCTGGAAAGGCGCTAAAGAACGCTTTTACACCCGAGAAAAATGACAAGTGCAGTAAGTTAATAATTTACTTAATATTTTCCTAAATGTTACCTACTTACATTGTCAATGGGTCTTAATTGTTTAATCATCCTATTATTTTTAGATTGCGGGAGAAAACCAAATGGAAATCGTATCGTAGGGGGCGAGGATGCAAATGTACTGACATAAATTATGTACAATTAAAACTAGTATATTTATCATACCATTAAATTCAACTCGCTAATAATTATTGTGAATCATTATTGTGGGTTCCTAGAGGGGAGAGTTTCCATGGATTGCAGGTCTTGTCACAGCTAAAACGAGAAAGCCGTATTGTGGTGGAACTCTAATTTCCGGTAAGTTAGTGTTAGTAATCATTACCTAACTAGCATGTTTAACTTCCGTTGAACTAAATCTGAATAACTTTAATTGCTCCATTTTCAGATCGATTTGTAATAACAGCTGCTCATTGTTTTAAGGTAAGTTCTATTATTTCTTCTTTTTTTACAGATAAATAATATTGAAATTCTCCCGTTTTTCAAAGTCACATTTACAAATTATATTCCTGTTTTGAATCTAGGGTCCTTATGTGAAAAAAGAAAATTTCCAGGTATTGATGAATGGGCATTACATGGACTTAACTTCTTCAGCTGTGGCTAAAGGAGAAGGGAAATCTGCAGCTGCAGACGAAGCTAAAACCAAGGCGGAAGATGCCAAAGAGAATGCCGTCCGTTTTGATGTTGATAAATACTTTATTCATCCTCTTTACGTCCGTCAGTAAGTTTGCAAGAATTACTAAATACAACTGTATGAGAATTATTGAAACAAGTAAATAATTTTGACAAAAATGTATTATGTAGGTCAAATATACAAAACATATTATAGTGTAACCTATATACAATAATAGTGACTGCGATTTATGAGTTTATTGGCCTTTGGCACATGTATATTTAATGGTAAAACATGACCCAATTCGATCAGTGTAGATATAATTACTGAAATAGGAGCATATTATGCAAATGACCCAATTTATTATTTTTAACTGGCCTATTTCTTGATTATGATAGAACAAACGACTATGACGTGGCAATGATAAAATTGAAAGAACCAGTTGACTTCAAGAAGTACAATTTCATCCAGCCTGCGTGCATGCCTAATCTTGCTACTTATGACCTTACATACGAAGGAGTTGAAGCCGTGGTAGCAGGTTGGGGCCTTAATTCCAGTGATGCATCTGTGACAATGGGAACACTTCAAAAACTGAATGTTAAAGTTTTTGATGGTAAAACTTGCAAATCGTTTTTTGATGAAAGAGTCACTAAACGCATGATGTGTGCTGGTTACAAGGAAGCTGGAAAGGATTCTTGCAAAGTAATCATAGCAAATTATTATTATTTTAGACATTTGAATCACTCAGTGGATATAGTTACTTATTCAGTTATTTCGACTTAACTTTTGAGACAATTTCAAGTGTTTATGTTATTAATTATATAATATTCTTTCATATTACAGGGAGACAGTGGAGGTAATACACTCACCTATTATCGCTATTTATTTGTAGTAAAACTAATGGAATACGGTTGAGCATATTACTAGGTACTGATACTGATAATATATATTTTTAGGACCTTTGATATCAGAAAAGAAGAAGCAAATTTGGCATCTCATAGGCTTGGTTTCCTGGGGAGAAGGTAAAAATATATGTTTATGAGGAGTATATACCGTTATTTGAAATAGTTGACATAAATTCATATCGTAATTATTTTTAATGTCATTATTTTATAGGATGTGCCGCAGGAAATTCACCAGGTAATCAATTAAGCATTTTTGTTTACTAGCAAAATTGTGGTTTAATTTATAATTTTACAAACCAAGTATTAATTTTATGCGTGACATTTATTTTTAGGCGTATATCTAAGAGTATCTGGTAAGTAAGCCTACGAATAAGTAAAGTAAAATACATTCAAGTTTCATTCTCGTAAAAAAGAAAATGTCATTAATGAAATGGATTTGCTTACAGAGGTCAACCAGTGGGTTCGTTACATTTCAAACATGGAAGACGCTGTTTGGTGCTCGGAGTAGAGCAAGCAAAATAAGAAATGCTAACTAATTTATTGAATTTTATTAATTATTCATATTTATTAAAATGTTTAAATCTGTTTTATGTTTTACTTCTTCATAATATAATTATATTATGGAAAATTATTTTATACATAACGGAAACTAATAAAGATATTTAATATCAATATAAATACATATAAAATATTATGCTCATTTTTAATTGACTGACAATTTTCACAATTTTAATATACTGGAAACTTTTGAATGGCAACGTAAAGTAGGAATTTTAAATTATGACATGATGCCAATAAGGATAATAATATTTATTTAATATACTTAGCTAAACTTGAACTGATTTTTGAACACAACTTTTAAACCATGTATCAGAAATCACGCTGGCGAGAAGCCCAACAAGCGCCCATTGCGTGAGAAAAACGCTAAACGTTTCATATGAGACACTTCCACACAGAGAACAATAATAAAGACAAAGACGCACGAATGCAAGATGTCATGTAACAATAAATATATAAAAGTGCTTCGTCTTATTAATAGTTCATATTAGGGCTCACATTAGGGAAAGTCTTTTTGTTTGTAATTTTGGAAATTGAAAAAAATCATTTGAGAAATCAACTTCAAAAATATATAACCAATTTTTTGGATTTTTCTCTCGAATTGTTCCAATAAATATCTCGGAGCTTAGAATATATTTTTGATATTTACTTTCCACTGCGCGCAATAAGTTCACAAAAAGACAGCCTTTTGTTTGAAAAACTACCTTTTTTTGGGAAAAGCGTTATGACGTCGTTTCAGGGATATTTTTGAATAGAGTCCTTATGGCTGAGATATGTTGTGTATCTTTCAGAATTAGACCAACTTTACCATTTTCATCCATTTTGATTCAGTTTATTGAAACTTGATTGGAGCAGGCATTGTCATGTATAAGTACGCTTTAATTAGCATGTTCCTTTTCTTGTATTGGATATATAAAAATGTATATAAATATAAATTGGCATGTATATAAATTGCACGTTGCACATTGTAGAAGTATTAAGCTAGCTGAGCTGCGCATACTAAATACTAAGTTGTTGTTTAAGTTGAGCACAAGCGGACTCCACTATAAGGTCTGAGGACGAAGGAAAGTGAGGAGAAAACTAGCTGATTTAATTGAATACTCGGCACAAACATAATAAAGATTAAAATAAGATAAATGAATAAAAAGCGATTTCTTTCCTTGCTAAGAGATTGGAACAGAAAAGAGCATTTGAGTTATAATTAATATTTATTTATTTTTGCAAATTCACCGACAATACCTAATAACAACAATAACTAAGCTCTGGGTCGACCTTGGACAGCAAAAATATTTTTTCCTTTCCAGCACAAATTCGTGATTTGCAATTTTGCAAAGTATGAATACACTTAGGTATACAGTTTATACACATAAATTATGCAAATAGTTGCCCATCATATTGATGATGCAATGTAGAGATGAGAAATAAAGGAAGCAAAATGTTTCACTTGCCCCTTGTCCACCTTGCTGGCGCGTTTTACACAGTCAAACTCTGATTGTGATTGATAACATTGTTGTATTATAGTTTAAGTAAAGTATTGACTGACGGAGATAAGAAGGAGACGAGGAGACGGAATGGCGAAATTGAATATTTATTAAAGCCAATCTTCCTTCTCATTGTCCTCATCTTAATTAAATTCGTTATATCACCTGCCATCGGTAATCAACTGTATTAACAAATTTTGGCTGTAAGTAATTATTGTGGTACATAAAATTTCTTTATTCTTTGTATATCAAAATTGGTTTCTTTCTAAATTTGAAATTAGCTTTTTCTGTATCTAATATTCTACTATTATTTATTGCAAACCTTTGTACCATTTTCTCGTCCCTTTATAACCTGTAGTAGTCGGTACTCTACTCTGTACTCGGTGCGCTATTAAACCCTTAGTGGCTAGAAAATGACACCAACGTTTGGAATAATAGTAGAATATTAATACAGAAAACGCCAATTTTATGGGATTTTTCTACAATTTTTGGCATTTTTGAGAATTTTGACACTGGGGTCGCCAAGCTCTGGAATTTTGACCCTGGGGTCTCTAACTTCACGATTTTTGTGGTCGCTAACTTCTGCCACCCCCATTCACCATTATACACAATTGTTCTCAATCAAAAGAATCGATAATTTAATTACACATGACATACATGAATACATATATTATGTAATTTGCTAATGATGGTTTCGTTTATAAATAGCCCACACTCCACAGTATGCGCTAAATCAACCTACATTCGTTACCCACAAGACTTAAGACGATATCAGATTGGCCATTGTACCATTGGCCAACCAGTAAATGGTAAAGGGAGTGGAATTTTCGTCAAAATTTCAAAAATGAATGACTTTTGTGGTTCTAAATTTTGGGTAAGAAATCGTAGTTACCTAAAAATTATATAAATGACTAATACTAATATTAATACTCTTATTGACTGAGTTGTGATTCTAGTCACTTTCTTATTAATTGTAAGTAACACATCATTTTGCAAAATAGGATTGGAATAAGACTTGGAATACAACGCAGCCAGATTTCACCCCTTGTTTTGAAAACACAGTGCTTTTGGCTATTCCCTGTTTGTTTTTGTGGATATCGTCTATTTATGAAATTTACAAGTTCTCTATTAGCACTTCACGAAAAATTCCATGGTCATGGATCTATATCAGCAAAATTATTGTAGCTGCTACTCTAATTATTATTGAGATTGGACGTTCGGGATATGAAGTCGTAATATATTCCCAAGAGTCTCTTCTTTACCCGATTTTTTATTATTCCCCGATAGTTAAAATTTCTAGTTTGGTAAGTTATGTGCATTATAGAAACCGTATAGTGTAGAGTGCTGAAAAGTAAAATTACGCAGTAATATTATTACGATTTAACACATTCTGCAATTAATAATGATTGAATACTTTGTTATTGTTATGATTATATGTGTCACATTTGTTTGTAGACTTTGTCATTATTTCTGCACATTTCTCAACGAGCAAGCGGATTCTACTCGTCTGGAATACAGTTTATATTTTGGTTACTGTTGTCCCTTTATGAAGCTGTGATACTTCGGACGAACTTACGTTCATCCGGAGTAGAAGATTCTATACTATTTGTACTAGTCATAACTTGCAGTTCCCTGGTATTTTTACAATTTTTTCTTCACTTCTTTTCCGACGCTTGTTGTCGAATCAGTTACGGACAACAACACTCCCCTATCGAAAACGTAAGTAAATCCAACTTTGTTTCTTTTGCTTTATTTATATCTATTAAAGCATTACTGACATTACTCACTGCATACATTTAAATGACAATCGTTACATTTTTCAGGATAGCAAAGCATTTCCAGATGTAAAGGCATCAATTCCTTCACAACTAGTCTACCATTGGGTTAGTAAACTTCTATGGACCGGTTACAAGAGCCCTATACAAAATTCAGACTTATGGGATCTCAATCGCTGCGACAGAGCGGAATGCCTTATTAGTGAATTTGAAAAGCATTCAGAAAGGTCTAGTGTAAATCCAACTGCTGGAAGCATTTATAGAAATATTGTGAAACCCCTTTCCGTTTTATTCGGAGGTGATTTTTTGTGGGCCACTATTTACTGTACTAGTGCGACCCAACTCAGCTTTGTAGCTCCTCAGATTTTAAGGTAAGATTTTAAAATCAATGCTAATGGGTGCTGTAATAGTATATCTAGTATAGATATAGAGTGCCTTATAATGATAAAATGTATTCTAAAGTGTGCAACCAAAAAATATCGAAATTATCATAAAGATTTATTAACTTTTTATTTTATTATTACAGTTTACTCATTGACTTTGTCCAAGATACGAATACGACCGACGATTTTGTTTGGAGAGGCTACCTTTATGCTGTTTTGCTGGCTGTTGTGATGTTAGTCAAAGCTGTACTCTTTCACCGAAATTATTACATAAAAGTGAGAATAGCTGCCTTTATAAAATCGGTGCTAAGCAGTGCTATTTACCGAAAAGCATTAAAAATAACCAATGCTGCAAGAAAAAGTTCGATTCTTTTATTTACTCATAGTAATTTTATTATATCTACTATATTATTTAAAGACTCTAATATTATTTTCTAATGTTCTAGATAAAACTACTGGTGAAATTGTTAACTTACTCAGCGTTGACGTACAGAAAGCGAACATTTTTATAATTTGGGTGAACGAATATTGGGATTCCCCTGTGCAGATTGGCGTGGCCATATATTTCCTTTATGTACAATTAGGTGTAGCGGTATTTGCTGGATTTGCTGTTATCATTGCCTTGATTCCGATAGCTGGAGTAGTAATGAAGAAAATGCAATCCTATCAAACTGCTCAAATGGAACAGAAAGATGAACGAGTGAAGATAATGAATGAAATATTAGCTGGAATGAAAATTTTAAAGTTATACGCATGGGAGCCATCATTCGAAGATAAAGTCAAGGACATTCGAAACACTGAAATTTCAATTTTAAAAAAGAAAGCCATATTGAACTGTGTTGTTGAGTTCATTTGGAGCTGCACACCAGTTCTAGTTAGTTATTTTTCTGCAATTAAAGCAATTCTTTAGGTAATAAGTAGCACTATTTGCCAAAATGTACTTTTAAAATTAATTTTACTTTTCAGGTTGCTTTAGCAAGTTTTGCTACCTATGTTTTGATGGGTAACAATTTGGATGCTAAAAAGGCATTCGTTTCCTTGTCGCTATTTGGTCTCCTGAACGAACCTGTACTATTGTTTCCAATTGTATTGACTAAAAGTGTTGAGCTTTATGTTAGTCTTCGTCGTATAAATGATTTCTTGAATGCAGAAGAAATTGATTCGAGTGATGTAGAACACAATAACAGGGAAACTGATGCTGTAGCCTTTGAAAATGCAGATTTCTCCTGGGACTCTGATGTTCCAACTGTGCAAGATTTAAATCTAAGAGTTAGTGCAGGATCCCTCGTTGCTGTAGTTGGAATGGTCGGTTGTGGAAAATCCTCCTTGCTCTCAGCTGTGTTGGGCGAGATGAAAAAGCTGCGGGGCCGCGTTAACGTCAATGGAAAAATAGCGTATGTATCGCAGCAACCTTGGATTCAAAACAATACATTTAAAGATAATATATATTTCGGACTTCCGGCTGACAATCACAAATATAAAAAAGTGCTAGAATCATGTGCTTTATTACCCGATTTGGAGATTCTTTCTGGAGGCGATCAAACTGAAATTGGGGAGAAGGGAATAAATCTTAGTGGAGGCCAAAAACAAAGAATTGCCTTGGCAAGAGCAGCATACAGCAATGCAGACATTTACCTTATGGACGATCCTCTCAGTGCCGTCGATTCCCATGTTGGAAAACACATTTTCGAGCAGCTGATAGGACCAACTGGTCTTTTGAAAACGAAAACAAGAATTTTGGTAACTCATGGATTGACATATCTTCCTCAAATGGACCAGATTATTGTTTTAATTGACGGGAAAGTTTCAGAGTCGGGCACATATTACGAACTGCTGAGCAGAAAGGCATGATACAGTTTTGCACTTTTGTCATTTGTTGAGTTTTTGTTTAAGCAGAATAAGGTATTTTTGCATCATTTTTATTGATTCTTTTATATTACAGGGAGCCTTTTCTGATTTCCTTATTCAGCACCTCCATCAGGATAAGGATGCATTGGAGGGATCAGATATACTACAAGATTTGGAAAATGTTTGCGGAAAGGATGCCATTTTGAAGAATAGAAAGCAGTCGGACTCAGTTGAAAAAGAATCAGAAGTTGATGTGAACGCAAATGAATCTAATATATCTCAAAGTAAAATTATCGAGGAAGAAATACCAGAAGTGGGTGTTATCAAACTTTCTGTAATTGTTGCGTACATCAAAGCAATGAAGTGGACTGTCTCAGTCGGAATAGTACTAATGTTTATAGCGCATCAAGGTAAACGCTAAAACACATATTAAAGCACATTCGACATAATTGTTCTTACAATTTAAATATTTTGTTTGCACATTAAAATATGAATTTATAATTATAGCTCTATCCGTCGGTACCAATGTTTGGCTCTCCATCTGGACTTCCTCTTCCAACGATACTTCAACTGAGGATTACGTTGTTAGAGACAAGTATCTAAGTGTCTACGGAGGTTTAGGATTTGCACAATGTATGCTGGTGCTATTTATTACCTCAACATTGAATTTATCGGCTTTGGTAGCCGCTAAAAAGTCACATAACACCATGTTAGCCAGAATAATGCGCGCACCAATGTCATTTTTTGAAACCACGCCCCTCGGAAGAATTGTGAATCGGTTTTCATCAGATATTCAAACTATAGACACTGAATTGCCGTCAAATTTACTAGAGACTATGATTTGCTTATTCACAGTAAGGGACAAACATAGTACATGATAACTGTCCTGTGCAATATAGTTTTCATCAACTATTAACAATAATTATTGTATTAATTGTTGACTAATCTAAGAAAATAGTTACCCAGCGTATTTAAATAATGTAGTTATTATGTTTTTATAGGTACTGGGAATTCTAGTAGTCATCAGCTGGAGTACACCGGTGTTTCTCATTCTCGTTGTGATAATTGGTTTTATTTATACAGTTTTGCAGGTTTGTAAATATTAGTATAATATATTCGTATTTTAAACTTGACCAATGATTTGTTCATTAATATTAATGTATCTATTTACTGTATATTACTGTAATAGCATATTATGTGTCAATTTTCTACAGAGGTTTTATATTAGGACGGCCCGGCAGCTATTTCGGATAGACTCAATTACAAAGTCTCCGGTATTCTCTCATTTCACGGAAACCTTGCATGGAGTATCTACGATTAGAGCATATTCAGCACAAGAAAGATTCATTGACGAAAGCGAGACGAAAATTGATAATAGTGTCAACACTACATTACATTTATTGATCTGCAGAAGGTAATTAAATATTTTTATTTATTTATTGCAAAATTTATTGTGTTCAATATACTAAACATTATTATGGCTTGGGAGTGAGCATCTATTAACATTATGTATTATAAATTTACATTGTCTACAGGTGGCTTGGTTTTAATCTGGACTTACTTGGATGTATTGTCCTTTTCTTTTCTGCATTATTTTGCGTAATTGAGAGGAGATCTATTAGCCCTAGCATAGTGGGATTGTCTATTTCCTATGCCTTGAAGATTTCGCAGGTATCTACAAAACTTTGCAATGTGTATACTTATTAAGTAACAAAACAAATTATGTTACATGATTAAATATTACCAATAACGAAGTTTCTCTTTCATTAATAGTACCTAACGTGGTTTACACTGAATACTGCTTTATTGGAAACGAGTCTTGTTTCCGTTGAAAGAGTGTGCGAGTACAGTGAAACAGTACAGGTAACGAAAATCACCGACTTCAACAAGATTGAATGTTTTATTTTCCTATATATGGTATCCAGTATTGAATTAAAATCCATTTTATTAACTTTGTTAATTGGCACAGGAAGCTGAATGGAATTCCAAAAAACGACCTCCAGAAAACTGGCCTGGCAAAGGTTGTATTCAGTTTGAAGGCTATGAAACGCGATATCGAAAAAACTTGGACTTGGTGTTAAGAAATGTAACATTTAGGATTGAGGCTGGTGAAAAGATTGGAATTGTTGGACGAACGGGAGCTGGAAAATCCTCAATGACTCTTACGCTATTTAGAATTATTGAAGCCGCGAGTGGTCGAATTCTTATCGATGGTGAAGATATTTCCGAACTGGGTCTTCATGATATTCGAGGACGTATTACAATCATTCCCCAGGTATACAATCCACGGTGTTCATTGTATAAATAGGCAATATTATGAGTTTGAACCGTCATTGATTATCTTGTCTTTAAAAAACAGGATCCGGTTTTATTCTCCGGTTCTTTGCGCTTCAATTTAGACCCATTTGCTAACTATGATGATGACAAACTTTGGAAAGCATTGGAACTTGCTCATTTAAAAGCATTTGTACTTACCTTGCCGGAAGGATTGCAGCATGAAGTGGCAGAAGGAGGAAATAACCTAAGGTATATTAGAAATACCAATTTAGCAGTATAACAATTATTATTTTTTGTTTTATACGGTAATTAACAATTAGTTTGGCGTCCGTCCTCTACTACATAACATACACGTGGAGATGTTTGTATTGTTCGTCATTTTACATAAGTAGTAGTAAAATTTTAATAATATTTTTGTGTTTCAGTGTTGGACAACGGCAACTTGTGTGCTTAGCTAGAGCAATTCTTCGCAAATCAAAAATCTTAGTTTTGGACGAAGCCACTGCCTCTATTGATTTGGAAACGGACGATTTGATACAAGGGACAATACGAAAGGAATTCAGTGACTGCACTGTGTTGACTATAGCCCATAGAATAAACACAATAATGGATTCTACAAGGTATTAGGTTCTATTTAACACATTGTTTTACCAGCGTTGTTGCTGTTTTTTACATTTAAATTGTCTTTACAGGGTAATGGTGCTTGATAAAGGAGAAATAGTTGAATTTGATCTTCCTCAAAAACTACTGGAAAACAAGTCGTCCTTATTTTACCAATTTGCAAAGGATGCAGGATTAGTCAATGACTGAAATGTAAAATAGTAGATTCTGGATTATGCTCATTAAATTAAAGTGCTCATTAATTTTAGTCCAAAAAGCTCTCTTTTCCATGTTTGTTCCAGTCTGTTGTTATAGTTGTGTCCATTCTTGTTAGTTGATAGAGTACATATTATTATAGATTATTATTGTTATACAGTAGCTCAGAATACGTCTTTGTGATTAATATCTTGCTAATTACTTTGATGGAAAATTGACTATAGGTTTTGTTTTGAAAAAAGTCAAGAACTGTGTTTGTAGTTCCTTAAGTAGTACAATACAATCGTACACTCGCCATATTCATTCATGTTTTAAGATAAGAGTAATAATTTTGTAAAGATAGTAATATTAGAATTAAAATACTGACATTTACTTTACATTTACAAATACTTCACATAGCTTTAAGTAACGATGCCACTCCTCTCACATGCGCTTTGTCACATGTGCACTTACTAATATTAAGTATTTAACTAAAAGTCATTAAAAATAATTGCACAGCGCACCAATTACTTAATTGTTAATGACAGATGTGATTGTTTAAATATATTGACTGGTCAGTATGTGTTGACACTTGTTTGAATAAATCATGTCTTCATTGTTGAATTGGAGATACTTAACTATAACTTAACCTCATTTTCAATTCAGCTTTTTAAGATTCTAATATTATCCGTAGATTAATGCTGGTATATAAGACTTGCATAAAATATGTTAACAAGCTACTAAACTGTAAATACACTTGACTAGTAATACAATTGTTTGCAATTAGTATTATCTTTTTGTTTTAATTAAAGAACCACTCAGACTGCACCATCCCCCTCTAAGTCTTCCGAAGAAGAAATAGAACGGTCATCGTAGACCGAACTCCGTCATATGACAAAGTTCAGCCCTTCTCACGCTCAGAGGAAGGTGCTAATTCACGTCATCGTGGTTTGTTCCTTCGCCAATTTGGCTAAGGGTTTGAGCTTACATACTAAAGAAATGATCCTTTGAAGTATGATCTCAACTTTTCCCAGTGCAACAATACTTCTACCTGAACTCACAAATTGTGTTCCATCCACCGGCATATCTTTTCATTACTAATTTATACGAATTAATATCCATTTTATATTAATTTAGATGCAACCTTTAGATATAATATCATTTTGTATGTTAGATTTAGTAAAAAAAGTAAAAATATGTAGTTAAAGTTACTGGGCAATTTACATTTAAACTATTGCTATTATATTGCCGATATAGGTCAGTCATACATATGGATACTAAAAATACTAAACAAATGTGCGTGGTATCGACCTAAACACCGAGCCTAAAAAGCTTATTCTGCGTTCTGCGTTGGTTTCGAGCTAAAATTAGATTATGTAGACTTAGACCTCTAAAAAGGTTAGTGTTAACAAATTACGTATCACATTATTCCAATTCAACATTGTGTAGGTATGTGCAGCTCTATTAATGTTATGGATAGGTCATTTAGTATGCTAGGCTAAGTATAGCACGCATTTATTATTCTTTATATTATATTATGAGTAACAATAGAACCATTTTTTAACGATGCAATACTATACTAGTTATACTACCCACTTTTTTTACTGCTGTAGCATACAGCATAATACTAGTCAAGTCACAATTCATAATGCTTTAGTTTATATAAATTGATCTAATGATTGCATGTGAAATGAACACATTTATGGAGTGCAGTTGTTCATTGATTTAATATAAAAAGGAGTTTTGAGTTGGCTCAAAACTTTTAGTAGATGCCAAAATTAAAAATATAAGTATTTATGTTTTAAAGCTTTCGGAGTAATCCAAGATATGTATTTAAACGTTGCATGTTGCATTATCGCCTTGTAATGCCAAGTCTTTGAGTGAGATAGGTCTTTTATTTATTTACATTTCTGAGTTGTTCAAAAAGATTATATTGAAATATCGTTTTATCAACTCAATATTAAAAAATATAACTCTATTTAGTTCAATTACACTTTAAAAGATACATTTTCGTAACTCGTAACTGCATAAGGATTAGTTAAGTTAACTAGGAGTGTCAGCCGTATTTTGCAATTTATGCTTGCATACTAATCTTGAGTGTGTAATCATTGTAGCTTTCGTCTTGTAAAATTTTCCACAACCCTCGTTTATGCATTTATATGGTTTATTTTCCGAATGGACACGGGAATGAGCACTTAACAAGAAACTCGTCCCGGCGACGTAGTCACAACTGGGACACTTAAATTTCTGCTCTGCTGTAGCATGTTGTCGATTTTTGTGTATCGTTAAAGCAATTGTCGTCCGGAACCCTTCCTCACAGTCCGGACACTTGTACGGCTTTTCTCCTGTGTGGATTCTCTCATGGCTTAGGAGAACGGTGTTTGACGATACGCGTTTGCCGCATACTTGACAAACAAATTTTTTGTTCGGATCGTGGTAGCGTTGCCTGTGAATCTTCAGTTTCTTTTCTATCAACGTTTTGAATCCACATAACTGGCATTCGAAATGGTCTTTGCTGTGTTCCAATTTCTTGTGATTCTGCAATTCCGCCTCACGAGCAAAAGATTTGCTACAGCCTTCGGAAGCACAAAGATAGTTCTTCACTTTCATATGTGTCTGCATGTGATTCTTCAGAAAATTGCGGATTTTGAACCGTCTTTTACAAACCGGACATTCGTGAGGCATCTCGTCACTATGTTTGGAAATGATGTGGTAATTCAAATGAGTTTTTGTATTACACAGAAGCCCACATTTTGCACAAATTCGTTTCTCCTTATTTCTCCTCATTTCTTCTTCATCGTAATTATCTTCATCGACAACTGTAACATCCCCATTGCCTTCTTCGTGAAATTTCAGCTCGTGCATAGTGAGTATAGTTTTGGACTTGAACACCCTTAGACACTTTACATAAGGGCATCGGTAGCCATCAGGGTCTCGATGGATTTTCATATGAGTTCTCAATTTTATTCTCTGGTTAAACTCTTCTCCGCATTTTTTACATATGTAATTATTAGTATGCTTCAATATTTTATGTTCCCCTAACTCCTGGAGAGTCCGGGCAAGAAATCCACACTTACCACATCTGTATCTTATCTGAGACTCCTGTGTCCTCTGAGCTGCTGAATTTCCGATAACAGCGGGGCAGGATGATTTGTGACACATCAAATCGCTACTGTTTTCAAATGTCATTCCACACTTACAAGGAATTGTGATAAATTCTGAAATAACAGCAATTAACTATTTAGAAATTGTCTATTTACACATCTTAATTTTTTTTCATTTCTCTCCGCTCTCTTCTTCTATCATATTTTTTGATAAAATTTTGAATCCTCGCAGACTGATTGCTTGTGGCAGATCTAACACCTTGAGTTATTTAATTTACATAAAAAGAAGCTTACTTCGTTTACTTGCCCTTGTCTGTAAGACAATTGTTTTCATGGAAGGTGACAAAGGTAAAATTCTAATAGTTGGAGGGGAATTACAAGTTTCGTTCATTTCTGGAGTTTCTTCTGGAGTCTGTGCATCAGCTGCGGAAGTTGAAGTATCTCTGAAAAATAAAATGTAATTATTTTCAGAATGAATTAAATTGTATTAATCAGGACCAGGGCGAATAAAATTTGCAGATTAGAAGAAAGCCTAAAAATGATCTACCTTTGATTTCGGTTTGAATGCCGAGTTTCTTCACTCTCATAAATTTCTTCTTCGTAACAATCATAACTATCTTCTGCTGGACCTAGATCACTAACTTCTGGAGTGGCCGCTACAATTGGCACCTCGTTAACCTTGCTTGGCGGACTATAATAATCCTCATTCTCGTCTTCGGGTTTTCCCTTAACAGAAATTTGTATGCCGGATTTATAGTAAAAAGGAGCATTGATAGACGCGTTCCGATTTTTTATTATTAATGTTGTCAGTTTATCGACAAAATTCGTCATTTCCTTCTGCACAAGAACAACCAACTCACTTTTGGTTGACAATTGTTTAGCGTGGTGCAGGCAAGATGTACAGAAAGGACCATTGTTTCTCTTGAACTCTTCCCAGGCCCACTTCTGGGGATTTCCAATGACAGACGAAGGTAAATAAGTAAAACAGCTATTCAATAGGCCTTCCGTAATTTCTCCGTCCTTTTGCTTTTTCTCAACGGCTTCAACTTTCTTCATACAAAACAAACACGTCAGTTGCTTTCTTTGACTCATCATTAATAGTTTTACGATGCTCCGATCCTAATCTCGTCAACTGGCATTTCCTTATCATAAACAGATGAACGGTATGTAGTTTGAACTTTGACTGATGGCGACTTCTCTCCAGTTACCACTATTTATTCAGTAAGAATCCGAGTTTAGGTGTGCTTGCAAAGTCACATTGTAATTTGTTTGTTCATTTGTTGGTTATGTTCGTTATGTTGTTGACCTGTTGACCCTCCGCGCTGCCGTTATCGAATATAGATCCTAGATCGTGGTTTGAGAGGCTGTACAGAAATCAGATAACAAAAATAATGTTTTGCTCATAATCTTAATAATCTTTATCTTTCATCTTTCGAAATTGCAAATGAAATGAAGATCAATAAATAAACAATAAAAAACGAAATTACCTTACTTATGTAAAATTGGGGTGCACATGGCTTGTTAAAAATATTAATCTTTCGAAATTGCAATAAATGATCTTCAGGTCTGGCTCTGGCTAACAAAATCTAACTTTTATCCACACTCTCTCTCTCTGAGTATCCAGTCCGGTAACGGCTATTTAGTATGTATTTCCAACAAAATGCCCTTAATATACTATGTGAGCGGTTCATAATTTGTAATTAAATGTATAACTGGACAATACAATGGACTCAAAGCTTTTAACTAGTTTGGGAAATTATATCGTAACTTGCAGTAACTTTTAACAACAATTTGTTTTGTCAATATTGTACGATTTAAATTGTTAGCGCACAGCACAACTCTTTCCTGCAAGGATTGTTGAAATGGAATATTTTTGCTATATATGAATGGATCATGATCATGAAGCTTCTATAGCATCTAGCCATTCAGGATTGGGATTTAGTGGATGGTAGTTTTTTGGCCTTTGTTTCGCCAGTTTTGCATAAGTGATATAACTTTTCATTTACTAGGCATTTATAAGGTAGATAATAATAACCTATAACCTGTAAGCTGTGGCATAAATGCGTAATGATAAAACTGTAACAATTACAAATTAATGGACATCCCTGTTGAACTGTTGTTATCAGAGCATTATGGTAAATAAGGTACATACCACATTGCTAGATCATATCATATAATAAAAAAATCTGTCTTTTGTTAATATTTTGCTGCGTCTTACGCTTATTTGTAAATTGCTGCATGCGTAAGTAATAAATATGATCGCCCAGTGGAAAAAAGACGAATTACATAAAATTACGCAAACAATTACTCAGATTTCTATAATATATAGGTAGGAATTAATTCGTACGCGTCAGAGGCAATCTTTTAGAAATTTTAAAGTATTTTATCCGAATAATTAACACTTCCCATGTAGTGTAATTTTATCTGCTAAATTATTCCACCCTCTTAAATGTTATATTTGGTCGAAAAATTCCTTAGTTTGTTATTTGTAACCGATATTTAATAAATGCCAAAGACCTATTCCCATTCCAATTTATTATAATATATTATCTATATGTCCTACTAGTCCTACCTTCTCAAGCTAATTAGTACCAATTTGTAAGAAGTTCTTGCTATATTTGTATTCGTACAAACTTAAGATTGAAGTAAATAGTCAGGTAAATGCCTACATAATTTTATTAGGTTGTGTGGGATTTCCCAATAAACTAAAATTACAAACAAAAACAAATTTTAAGACACGTGTAAGATGCACGCAATTTTATTTCTTAGAGCAAAGGGCAATTATCCTAAATCCTATAGTAATCGTTTTTGCGGCTAATAAAGCAAAACAATCACAGTAGCACATGTGAAGAAGATGAAATCTAAAAATAATATTTTTTTATGTGTACACATTTCTGGGAATGGTTGGTAAGTGGGTTTGTTTGATTTTGTTAAACGAGGGATTGTTGAGAAAAGGGACTCGAAAATTTGGTTAGTTATATATTTTAGTTAGTATAGTGACCGTGGGGGGAGCGGTGTTTTTACGTGCATTTAATACTGATTGCATTTCGTGTAAATGGATGGCATATATTATGTCACTTGATAAAAGCGTTACAATTAAATTGGTGTTAGAATTTCCGGCTGGTAATTATTATTTAATAAGATCGTTTTTATCAGGTACTATTAGAAATCTCAATATTAGTCAATATTACACATACATATTAATATTACAAGTTTTTGATATTATCGTAATTAATTAGAATTAGGAACTAATTGTAATTCAGAATTAGCATGCACACTTCTCTTTCCAACCCAAGACAATTAAAAATATTAAGTAATTTCCAGTGGTTTATAATTTTCGGTGGCTGAAAGTTCTTGTTCCCTGTTGGTAATCTCCGATTTGATTTTGAATGTTTTATTGAAATTCTCCAAGTCGACCTGTACAATAATCTTTTCCCAATCTTCAGTCTTTAGAACAAATTTCTTCTTAAGAAATTCAATAACTTCTAAATTCCATTCATTTCTACTCCGTTCGTCTTTCAATTCTTTTTCAAGTTCGTCTCTGTGTTCTAATAACTGCTTGGTCTCCTCTACATTTCTTTTGTAATTAACGGCATGTTTCAATGCACTTGTTAAATGTTGGAAACGCTCTTCTTCAAAAAACATGGCATCATGATTACATTTTAGTTCTTCAGTATCTTCCTGCATTTGATATATTTTTTCCTCTTTTAATGTATTCTCAGATTCCAATTTTAATCTTTCAAGTTCACTTATCAATTCAATCATTTCCGTATTGGATAAAGTTTCGATAGACTTTTTTCGTTCTTTGCTTTGGCAGTTTTGTTGCTCGAGATACTCAATTTGGCCAACAAGCTTTTTATTATCATCGTGTAACTCTTTAAACATTTGCTGATTTGAAATGTGATCACTTGCAATTTTATTTTTCAATTCTTCATTTTCTTGGTGCAATTTCTCAGTCATTTGTTTATATCTATTCAGTTCTTGTTTGAATTGTTCTGGTAATCTATCAAAATCCTCTCTCTGTCCAGAGTTTTTTCTCCGAACTTCAAAAGGATATGAAAATTCCACTTCGGTTTCGGAATTAAAGGAAGATTTTCGAATTTTGTTATTATTCAGGCATCTTTGGTGATGCTCTCCTCCAGAACTACTTTGCGGTGGTTGATAGAAAACGTTATAGTCTTGCTGATCTTCCGAATCATCATCATTTTCAGAACTCCGGCTTATGTCGCACTTTTCTGGAGCATTTACGTTGGATTCTGTTGTTGGTTCGAATTGTTTCTTTTTCTTCACGGCAGTATTCCGTTTTTCAATACGTTGGGCGTAATCTATATTTTTTTCAAGCCATTCCTCAACTGCATTCCGATCTAGTGACTGGTTATCTGTTGATTCTGGAACTTGCCTTTTCCTGTAAATATTTTACGCCTTTATTTGCAAAAATACCAGTTTTGAAAGCATATATTGCATGTGTGTGTAATACTTTTAATAAAATTAAATAAATACCTTGATGGGCAATACTTGATTTTATCAACACCATTTCGCCTACTGATTAAAACAACAACTTTCTTCGTTGGCTTTTCCTTCTGCCCAATCAAACGAGATGTGCCTAGCTTTTTGGTCAAATTAAGCAAGTAATGCAGATAATTAAAACACAAGTTAGACAAACGGTAACGCAGAATTTCGAATATATCAGAAAATCTCATATTTGTTTCTTACCGAGGCAAACATTTATAAATGTGTCTCTAAGAATGAAATTCTTCAAGCAATGTACACAAACAATGGAATCGTGAACCCCAACAGAGAAGGGCCAAAAACCTATAAATAAACAGTAGGTCAGTTTCGTCACTACTTGTGTATAAATAACTCAAATCATTCGCTCTTCAATTCAGTGGTAGCATAATAATTAGCAAATGAAAATAATACTATATTCATTAATTAAACTTATTTTGTTATAATGTAACTTACTTTGCTTTTGTTAAAATGCTTTACCACTTTGAGATTTCTTGTAGTCAAACAAAAGTATAATATTACTGTAACTGAAAATATTTTTGTGTCTACGCAATAATAAAGATTAAAGCATTGAATGTACAAAGGAATTTGCAGCTAGTAGTTAAAGAAATGCTAAGATAATAATTGTGTAGACTGCGGATTACAAGAGGAGGATTATAGATGTAAAATTGCAACGCAATAAAATAGTTTATTAATAGAATCTTTTCTCTTCTACTTAACGAATTTGACAATCTGTTTTACATTGCGGTATGTGGATAGAATACACACATATACTCTAGTACCAACTATGCATACATCACAGCTAGTAGAAAGTACTATAGCAGTTAAGTTACTAAATAAACATTAAAATGTTTCATTTTTCAAGGATATACTTGAGAAAATGAAAAATTGGAAAGGCTTTGAGTAAACATAAATTGAATCCAAAGCCGAGCGACTTAAAATTAAAATATAGAAGTTTGGTTTCGATTTCAAATATGAATAATTTGAGTGAAATAATTTGCTTAAATTGGCTTAAGACAATTATTTCGCATAGAAACCATAATTTTGCTTGTAGTATAGTGTTGGTATCTTATTAGTAGTTCAACGAAGGCTGCTTTATAAAATGCAGATCGCTTTGCTAAAAATGTATGCAGTAGCTTTTATATCCTAGCACGCTCTACATTTAGGTACCTATATGTACATATAGGTAGGTATACATATAAAAGCAAGACATTGAAGAGCTGTACGAACCTTAAAAAGCATTTCGTCTCAATGAATGCTTACAAGTTGCAACCTACTGCTTGTGTATACGCTGTCCCGTACTGATTTATTTTTAGAATATGTATATACTAGAGTAATTTTTAACGTCTATCACAAGCAATTGCTCCTGGTCTGTTTACCAAGACAAATTAAAACCGGCAAATTAAATGGAGTCTGTTCCAATGTACTCTCTTATTGCTTTGCCAACTTTAAAAAACTAGGTTAGCAAATATAAAATGCATCTGAATGCATTTCTTGCGATTTTTCTAAATTGACCAATCATAGAAAATATAAATATGGTTAGTCAACAAAATTGAAAAACTAATGATGTAAAGAGTAATTATGCATATATATAGCAGCACAACTAAATTGCATTGTGTTTTGCGTAAATAAACAGAACATTCCTAAAAAACTTCATAGGTACGTATAGTAGTGAATAGATACATTCTGAATGAAAACAGGGCAAGATATTTGTCAGTAAAATCAATGTACGGTTGGTTATGGGATGAGAATTCAATAGTTTAATGAAAAATTGGCAATGGACTGGGCTTTAGATTTTCCGAACCGAGTTTCTATTTGTCTGCATTAATTTGCTGATTATCGTAACTACGTCATATTATACAACTTTAATGGAAAACTAATAGTAATAATGTATTTTTATTGTATATCATGTGGAATAATTGTCCCAAAACACATTTATTTATTTGTATATAACGACGGTTGAAATTTACGCTGTAAAAATGACTCATAGGCAATTTCATGATAAATAAATAAATAATTAATGTTCCTCCTACGCAGGGTACACAGAATGGAATATAGCATAAATATAGCACAGAGAGGGTATAATATTTATAATACGAATACACATTTATTATGTGCTTACCTTACATACATACACTTCTTTAATAGAGTTTTACTACCCATTCGCCGTTCATGTACATAATATTTATAACTCTACATATATAAATGTATACCAACTAAATGAATGTATCTGCAGAACAGATTCTTTTTCTGTGCATCTTATTGCTGAAAATATAAATGTTATGAATGTCTAGCGATTCAGTACCGATGACATTGACATGGAAAACTGCTGACAGGAGTGTTTTCGTTTCTTTA